>JASGAU010344191.1:0-27083 GCA_030220045.1 Australoheros facetus
TATGCAGTCAAGTTCTCCAGAGTCCTGCTAATGACTTCTATATTTGACTCAGGTGTGTTGAAGCAGGGACACATCTAAAACCTGCAGGACACCGGGCCACGAGGCCTGGATTTGAGAACCACTCCTTTAAGCAGGCTTCAATGATAGTGAAAGTGCAAACAGTCAGGCCCGCCGAGCAGAGCAGAGCGCGCACCAGCTGAGGCAGGACGAGGGAAGCTTTCTCCAAATGTCTGACCCAGTTACGCAACCATGACGTCAAACTAAACATCCTGCAACTCACATTCGGTTATTTTATGAGCTGCTGGAGCAGATTTTCTCATCTTCATCTTTCACTATTGTCCTTATCTACAGAGGCATTAAATTTATTAAAGTTTCCATGTCTCAGATTTTGTGGTGATTTCTTGGCATCTTTTTGGCCATTTTCTACCCAACAAAGCATAAAAATCAGGACAGATTTCAGTAATTAAGCCGTTTTTTTTCTGATGATACAGAGGAAGGAAAAGATTTGACAGAACTGCCCCCTGCAGGTTACCAGAAGTAACATCTCAGATGAAGCCTCGCTGTGGTCAATACTACACACTGATTCCAGGCTTTTTTTGTTGTTGTGAATTTAGAGCTGGAAAAGTGACCCCAAATCCTAAATAGTCCATTCATCCGTTCATCCTGTACTCATCGCCATTCAGAGCAGATATAACATATTTCTCTCCAGCTTTCTGGGTAAACAGAGGTTTTCCCAAGCTAGCAGAGAAACAATGTCTCCTGGGTCTGTCCAGGTAGGAACGACTAACCGATAAAGGAACAGTTTCGCCTTCGCACTCGGCTCTCTTCACACAGCGACAGGCCGACACATCGTCCACAGCTCTGCGGACGCTGTGCCCGTCGGGTTCATGCTCCAAACCTTCAGTGTTCAGTTATTCCCGCCCCAGCAGGTAGATCATGACAGTTTCAGCTGAGTGGTGGAGGAAAGATGAAATTTTCTTGGCTTACTGAGTCCATAATGTGAATTAGCATGTAGTTAGTTAATGAAGCTGTAAGGCTGTCAAACATGTCAAATACCAGATCTGATTCTGTACATGAGGTTTTTATGTCCATGGGACATCATGAAATCAGTACTGAGGTTCTCTCCTCATTCGTTTGGATAAAAGCTCCAAAATTACTGCCAAGCAGTAAGATTTACTTCTTTGATGAAGTCCGCGAGGACCCCGAGGCGTCTTAGGAGGAACATCGAGTACAAATGACCTGAAGTGAGGCGCATGCGGCATTTTTAAATGCAACTTTTTGAATCGCATCCACACACTCTTCACTAGCCCTGCTTGGCAAATTTGGCTTTCTGCAACTTTATCGTCTTCCTCAGAATTAAACTGGAATTAAAGAGTTGTGCAGCAGATGGTTGAGTGCAGCAGGAGTGCTGTATGTGATTTACTGCTGATTACTTTGCAGGGCATAAGTATTACTCAGCCTTCACACAAGCTAGTCCCAAAACAAGAATTAACCCCCCCCCCGTTACAGCCCCTGATTCTTTGCTTCATAGCAGTGTAAAAGCTGGACATCTCTAAGAAGTACCTGGCTCCATAGACGTAGAAGCAGTAGATGTGGAAGGTGAGCAGGGCCACCATGTCTGAGAGCAGCGAGAGGGCAAAGGTCAGACCGAGGCAGGCTGACAGACCTCCGTACCACAGGATCCCCTCGATGAACGGTGACATCAGGTGGATGTAGCCTGGACGGAGAGGCGAGATATCAAGAACCTGAATCACGAGCCTCGAGAGATCACCAGCAGAAGCTTCTGTGTCATTCAGTGTGACAATGTGCAGAAATCCTCCTGCTACTCACTGATCCACAGGTGAATATGGTAAAGGAAGAAGCGACCTAGGACCTGGTCCAGGGCCCGGTTCATCTTCAGCCCCGCTGGAACTCCCATCAGCCACTGCAGCAGCTCCTCCAGCTCTTTAGCCACATGCTGAGGAAGAACCACAGGAGTTTAATGACAGAAGAAAGGAAGCTGAAATACACTCAGTTAAACGACTTAATGAGGTCTCTCGTACTGTGGAGCAGGGTGAAGCAGAGCTCCATCTGCTAAATTTATAACAAACATCAACATGGAAGAAAGCAGGGAAAAGTTTTCTTTAACTTCAGGCCATTTCCACAATATGACCAACATGTATTTCGGAGCATCGTTTACTCGGTTAACAAGAGACTTTTTATTATCAAACCAGGATGCACCAACATGTCAGCAACAGATCCTTTAAGTCCTGTAAACTATGAGGTGGGGCCTCCGTGGATCAGACTTGTCTGTCCACCACATCCCACAGATGCTTGATTGGACTGAGATCTGGGAAATTTGGAGGCCAAATCAACACCTCAAACTCATTGTGCTCCTCAAAGCATTTCTGAGGAGTGTTTCCTCTGTAGCAGGCAGCATTATCCTGCTGAGAAAGGCCACAGCCATCAGGGAGAACCATTTACATGAAAGGGTGCACGTGCTCTGCAACAATGCTTAGGTACGTGGAACATATCAAAGTAACGTCCACGTGGATGGTAGGATCCAAGGTTTCCCAGCAGTCCAAAGCATCACACTGCCTCAGCCGGCTTTGCCTTCTTCCCATAGTGCATCCTGGTGCCAGGTGTTCCCCAGGTAAGTTACGCACACAGACCCGGCCATCCACGTGATGTAAAAGAAAAATGATTCAGACCAGGCCACCTTCTTCCATCGCTCTGTGGCCCAGTTCTGATGTATACGTGTCCATTGCTGAAGCTTTCAGCGGTGGACAGCGGTCAGCATGGGCACCCTGACTAGTCCCACAAACAAACTGTGATCCACTCTGTATTCTGACTCCTCTCTATCAGAACCAGCATTAACATTTTCAGTAGTTTGAGCTACAGCAGCTCATCTGTTGGATCAGACCACACGGGCCAGCCTTCGCTCCCCACGTGCATCCGTGAGCCTTGGTTGCCCACGACCCCGTCGCTGGTTCACCGCTGTTCCTTCCTCAGACCACTGTTGATGGATACTGACCCCTGCAGACAGGGAACACCCCCACAGGAGCTGCAGGTTTGGAGATGCTCTGACCCAGTGGTCTAGCCATCACAGTTCAGCCCTCAAACTCACTCAGATCCTCAGACTGCCCATTTTTCCTGCTTCTAACGCATCAACTTTTAGGGCAAAATGTTCACTTGCTCCCTGATATATCCCACCCACTAACAGGTGCTATGATGAAGAGAAAATCAGTGTTCTTCACGTCACCTGTCAGTGGTTAATGTTTTTCCTGATCGGTGTAATTAGATGCAGCAAGCATGTCATTAGACCAAATAACTGTATTCTACGCCTGGTCTCACACTTACATCAGCTGCAGGCACCAGCATATTAGCCAGCATGGTGATGTGGTTGTCTCTGTAGAGCCACGACATGAGCAGGACGCCGAGCGCCACGTCCACCAGGAGCGACACCAGGATGTTAGCTTTCCTGCCGGCAGACATGAAACCAGAGGCGCAGCGTTACCATCAGCTTTGTTTCAGCAGCATTTTCACTAGACACCAGCTGAAGCTCCATTTCTTCACCAGACACCCACCTCATGAACTGCGTGTGCCCGGCGGCTGGTTTCGGTGAGCTCAGCGTCCTCATGTGTTCGGTTCTGTAGCTGATCTGGACGCATGTGGACAGTTTACTGGACAGGAAGCGCAGCGGGTAAAGACTGAAGATCCTGTGCATTAAAACAGAAGAGACAGAATTAGGACTCCATAATTTTTATCCAAGTTAAAAATCAGCTTTGCTGTGAGTAATTTAGCCACATTCTGGATGGGCCTTTGCCAGGAGAGCCCTTTGTTGGAGTCATAGTTTTCATGGATTCACACTGGAGCAGTTTGCAGACAAATGCAAAGTAACTTGGATGAAGATTATCTCCTCCAAGTCTTGGTTCTCAGCTCCAGGTTTGAGAGGAGTTCCTGCCTTAATTGGAGGGGTTCAAATAGGGGTTTTGTTCATGGATGAAGGGAAAGTGGAGCATGAGACTGACAAACAGACTGATGTGGCGTCTGCAGTGATGTGGATGCTGTACTGATTGGTTGTGGTGAACAGAGAGCTGAGTGTGAATGCAAAGCTCCCACCCTCATGTTATTGGTAGTGACTGATGGTGAGATCAAGGATACAAGTGGCAGAAATGAGCTTCTTCTGATGGGTGTCTTCTGGAGTTCCTCGCCCTTTCAGGTCAGAGTAGAGATGCTATTCCTCCACATTAAAAAGGAGCCAGCTGAGGTGTTCAACATCTAACTAGGATGCCTCCCAGGCACCTTAAACCTGAGGTATTTCAGTTTTATCCAACTGGGATGAGGCTCTGGGGCAGAGTTAAGACACACTGGAGAGATTATGTGTGGAGGAGGTGGGGAGGGAGGTCTGTGTATCTCTCCTGAGCGCGGTCGTGGATAAATGGTCGAAAATGGACAGAAGAAAAAAATAATCATTTCCTGCCTATTGTTTGTTTTCAGTATAAATCTTCTTAATAGACAAATTAAATACACATCAAAGCCCTCAGATGTAACCAAGTGTAATTAGCTCATGACTTCATTCATTCATTTAAACATCACCTGCTTTGTTCTTTGAGGCATTTTAAAGGTTTCACACTGTATAAACTCACTGAAAGATACAAAGTGCAAACCACTGAAAAAAGAATCATCTTATTCAAAAACTGTTTTTGAGCCACATTAGGAAAATTAGTCTGTGGTTTCTTTGACTTCAGACTTTTAAGGGTTCTCTCTCTCGTTAGAAAAGCCATTTTGTCACCTCATTGCTTCACTTGAAAATCTCAGATGTCATGAATTAACTGGATGTTTAATTCATGACCTCCCCCCCCGCTGGGGGAGGGTATCAGCGTAATGCATTAACTGATAAAACAATCAGCTGATGGATCACTAGATAAAAAATAATCTTTCAGCTCTAACTTCCTTCCTCCTACCGGATGTTGCAGATCCACGTCCACAGAGCGAGCAGCCAGCTGATGAGCACGCACAGCGGCACTGAGGCCTGTTTAAGCAGCTCCACGATGATGCTGCCCTCTCGGCCTTCGGACTGCCAGTGCGTTGACTTCAGCGGGCCGTCGTCGTATCGGTCCAGGAAGAACAGAGGCTGGCTGCGGGCCACTGTCTGGAACACCTGGAACAGGAAGAGGAGGAGCAAGTTAGAGACAGAGCAGCTCCTCACATCAGGAGTTAGATGGTGCTGGTGGAGGAACTGATTGCCAAACTTTGCATCCAAAGGACACATCATGGATGTCGTGGAGCCCCCCCCCCCTACCTGTCTCAGCTCAGACGGTGCCTCCGTTTTGGGGTCAGGATCTCTGCTCTCAATGGGGTGAAGCTGTGACAACATCACCTTCCTCTGCTCATAGTGGACAAAGATCACCTTCTCCTCATCCTCCTCTTCCTCATTCTGCTGTTTTGCTTCCTGCTGAGCGGCTGCCCCATCTGCTTATGACAGTTTATTAAAATCAGTGCACAGGAAACACTATTTTTAGATGAAATAAATGGATACTTTATTAAAAATAATTATTAAAAACTTCCCTCTTAAGGACATAAATTAATTCTTGGGATGACAATCGGTTAAATATATGAAAGACAGCTGAGAAGAACTATCAGTCCAGGATCTGCTGCTGCAAAAAAAATGGTGGCCTTAAAGGGGGAGGAGCAACAGCACCTTAGTTGAGGCAGAGGATGAACTGAGGGGTTGCACCAAAACTCAGTTTAAGATAAATAAGGATTTATTTGAGCTGAGAATCATGAAGCTACTCTAGCAGAGCCCAAAGTAAAAAGAAGGTTGCAGAAAAGTCAAGAAGGAAACAGATTTACATCTGAAGCCCATTTAGTTGCGAGTCTGATGATCTTACTTTGGTCCCGGTAGACGACCTTGCAGGTAAAGCCCATCTTTCCCATCTGGCGGCTGACCTGGAGCCAGCGCTCCTGGGGGAAGACGGTGCTGAGGTCCCTGAGGAATCTCTCCATGCCCTCCTGACCCTCTTTAGGTAAACTCCAGGCGCCGAGCACCGACAGCTCTACCCCGCTCTGGGCCTGCATCTTAGAGACAGAGGAAGGCTGAGTGACTGAGGGAGGAATTTTTTAGTTTGGCTAATGGCTCAAAGATTTGTCATCTCCAGCTTCACTCTTTGGATTAATCTGATCATCTGCAACCTGAGTAAAAGTTTTCATCCTCATTGTGTTTCAAAATGCAAAGGTGACACCTACTGGACCAACTAGTGACCTACAAAGATAAAGCTCCCCGTTTATAATCTCCTGCTGGGACTCAGTAAGTCACCAACCTGCTGGATGTACTGCTTGACCTGCCCAGGGATGAAGGGGTAGTGAATGACTGCCAGCACCACAGCTGAGTCATGACCGGATATCCAGCGGCCCACCAGCAGCCCGCTCTCCGCCCGGTTACAGCACTGCGGGAAGAAGATCTTCAGCACCATGACTTCGCTGCAGCTCAGAGTTCAGCCTCCAGCAGCTCTGATGATCTGAGGAAAGTAATGTGATCAGAGGTGAACTTTAACTTCAGTGAAAGGCAAAGTTTAAAGTTGAAATTCTTCATCCCCCACAGATATGTTTGCTCATTAGTACGTGCAGGTCCCTCACTGGCGCCCACACTTGTGTCTCATCCAGACCACTCCGCCTTCGACCAGCTTCTTCCATCATTGACTGGACCAACACAAAAATCACAGCAGCTGCTTTGAAAGTGCTGCAGATTTGTCATTCAGGACGGCTGATTAAAGTGAGCAGCCTGCCTATGCCTCATTCTTGTTTGCTGTTAGCAGCAGAGGCTACCTGTTAAAACTGAATGTACCTAAACGGGGGTTTGTTTCTGTTTGAGACACTCATCTAACCCTGGAGATGTTTAAGGATCACACATCCTCTGCACCACCATCTAGTCTCTCCTGTGTCTGCAGACAGTGGGTTTACAGATGCTACGCCCTTTGTGTTTGTTTGTTAATAATGAGCAAAGGTTTCATTTTGTTCTTTTATAGGAGATTGAGTTCAGCAAATTTTTACAGTCAGATTCACTCCGGTTATTCTTTATGTGCAGTTTTCATGTCTGTTGAAATGAAGGTTGTGGTAGCGGGGTGTGGTTTCTGGCTCAGCTGCAGGAGGAAAGGTGTGGCAGGTGAGGGAATGGGCACACCTGGCAAGCATCTACCAATTAACCTCCTCTTTCTTTCGGGGGGCATTTTAGTTATTAGTTTGAATAGGACAATGAGTAGGCTAATGCTTCAAAATAACTGCCCCAATAAGGGCAATATGATGGTGCATTTTCATTTAGTTGCTAAACTCCACCTTCACACACTGGCTACACACACACACGTTGAATAAAAAAGGTAAGTCTGAGTGACCTTCGGGATCTGTGAGTCCTTAAGCCTCAGTTTCCCAGACACGGATTAAGCCTAGATCTGTTTTCAGTGGAGACCTTCACTGAATATTTCTTCTACTTTAGGACCAAGCCTAATCCATGAAAACAGCCCGTATGTGTGTATATGAAAGATGACCAGTAATAAAACACAAAATGCCCGCCGAGTGGAAGAGTCGCCCTTTTTTCATATTCCTGTGTTTCTATTTTAAACGCGACGGCAGGAAAAACACTAAATTTCCCATTTTTTGGAGGAAGTTTCGTGACGGGACACAGCGGATGAGCTGTCCTCATTTCTGCCCTTCAATCAATCAGACATCAGACCGATCCGGGGAGCCCAGGGCAGGGATCGATTTCAGAGGCCACAAAGTGGGTTATCTGCAGCGTTAGGACAGGGTAACCGCAGGAACACAAAGCAATCACTCAACAAGTCAAAGAGGATTGCTACACACCAAACTGCTGCTTTATGTCCCCAAACGGACACACACTCCTGCTAAACCTTCGTCATATTTCCGTTAAAAGTTCTTTAAAAATCAATGAACCGAAGCTCGAACGAAGAGTGCAAAGGTCAAATTGTCTATCGTCAGCGCTGAGACGAGATATGAGAGTCAAAAAGGCACCATTTACCTTCTTTAACACGAAAACAAGCGTTCACCTTCCCGCAGCACTTATTCGCTGATCGCCGCCGCCATTTTCTTTGTTGACAGTCCGTCCCATAAAACGTTCCGGTGAGAAACGCATTAATGTGCTGCGTTCCTCCCACCGCAATTAGATTTCAGTTTTTGAAATAATTAAAACTCTTAGATATAATATATATTTAAAAAACAAATTACGTCTTTGTTTATATTTTAAAGACCCTGTCAAACAGTTGTCTCACTTTAATTTGAAACTGAAATTGATAGTTATTTTCTTGTTGTACTGATAATAGCACGATCGAGACTTAAATCTTTCAAAATAAAACAGAACAATAAAATAAGCATTTTGTGGTTGTGTTTTCTGACCATTCTTTATGAAATCATCTCTATCTTTGCAGTAGATATTTGGTCCTCTATGAAAGTATTCTATATTATTTATATATGTATTTCTTTGCAGTGTTGTCTTAATGGAGTAAACATTTTTACAGTTAATTTACCTGAACAGAAATGTTTGTGTGGATCTAACAGTGAGAGCAATCCTCATGTACAAAAATCTAAAACTGATCAAAGCCGTTCGTTTCAGTTTTTTTTTTCTATTAGAAAAATAAAGTAAGTGGTTTAAAAACTAAATAAGCTCATACTCACCAGTAAACGCTCAGTGTGCCGGAGCTGCTGCTGTAAATGCAGAGTTGGTTTAACTGAAGAGATTTTATCTCCTGCTGCAGTGACACAGCAGCAAAAAGAGCGGGAGCAAAAAGAAACATCAGAAATATTCTGGACCAAGCGGCATTTCCACTGTGGAGAAATGAAACAGCAACAGATCTGAGTGAAATCCTGTCAGATATCACCGGTTATCGGTTCCTGAAACCACGTGAGTGCGCCCTTCGAATTATGCCTTCACCTGCCGCAGTTTCCCTCTCATTAGAGATCTGAAGGACAGTAAATGTGCGCAGCAGACTGGGCTGGAAATGACTTAAACAGTGAAACTTTATTAGAGGTTTTGTTTGAGTTAATCTGCCCTTACATTTATTAAAGGGAGTAATAAAAATGCCCTCTAAGCTGACGAAGGACGGGAACACTGTCCTGGTTTCAAGCATAAAATTCAATAAAATAAAGAGCTGCCAATGGACTCGAACCCTGAACCTCTGTGTCAAAAATCACAGGGAGGAAGCAGAGCTCTGCAGCAGCTATGAAGACCCCCCAACAAAATGAGAGGAAAAACACACACACACACACACACACACACACACAGCTTCAAAATAAAATAATAAATTATATTTGAATAAATAAACCCAAACAGCACTCATAAACATATTAAACAAAAATAAGTGTGTAATGTTTCGTGTAAGTGTTATACACACCCACTGGCTCTCTATAGTTTAAGCTTATGCTAAAACATAAAAATAAACTTCACTACCCAGAGGCTCTACCAATGGAGTGTCGCGCTGACTTATGGGTAAACAGGAAGTAAACAAACACACGTGTGAGATGGCGCTTTCAGAGCAGTCCTCAGTGGAAGCTGCTTTAAAGGATTTCCAGGCCGCATTTTTCGCCATGAGCCGCCTGCCTTCGTGTCCCTGGACTGTGAGTACGAGACGCGCCGATCTCCATTCAGAAATGTGCGCGTTTTAACCCCAAAGCTCCCGAGCAGCCCGCGGCCTTTAAAACATGAGTGAAGTTATACTGAAATCAGTCAGCGGGCCCTCCTGAACAGCTCAGCTCAGGTTCAAACAACCAGCAGGCCTCAGTCCGCACACATCATCTTTATCTTAATTAGGATTTCCTAACGGACGTAAAATGTGACATTTAAACCCCCAAGAATATTTTTTTCCTCATATGTGAGACCTTCTTTTGGGCTCCACTGTAAAACCTTATCTGCTTACAGTTTGTAGAGAAAGAGCTTCGGAGCAGCGGGTCGTCAGAGCTCATTTCAGAGGTACTTAAACAGGTGAGTGCGCCTCCATCTGCTGTGATCATACATCAGCTCAGAGTCATGAGTGAAATAAACACCCGCGTGTTTTACAGACGTGTCTCCATCCACTGTGCCGGAAGTTTCCGCCTTCTGTCAGATACAGGAGGCTGTTTCTCACTGAGCTCATCAGGCGGGTAGGAGGAGGCTTTCAGGGTGTTTCTCTGCGGACAGAATGATGGTGAAATGCTCACAGAGTAAAAACCTGCCTGTGTGTGTTTGTGTGTGTGGTGGTTTCTTGTCTCCACAGCTGGAAGCTGCAGACTGTGAACCTCTGGATGAGCTGTACGATGCTCTGGCTGAGGTGGTGGGAGCTGAGGAGACCACCGAGTGCTACAAGAGCTACCTGCTGGTACCAACACAGGAAACCACTCAGTGTTACTGTTAGCTCATCTTTTATAGTAAATTGTTTGGGGTTGGCATCATCATACATGGTGTAGAGCCATAAAAAGATCAAAATATGATTTTCTTCAGAATCGCGAGGCACTGCTTCTGACAGCTTTTACCTGCAGGACTCTTGATTTAAAGTGCAGTGACGCTTGTTTCCTGCAGCCTGCTGGTGGCGCTGTGAGCCTGTTGGAAAATATTGCCCTGATCTCAGAGGGGACCACTGGGCTGGTGACCTGGGAGGCGGCCCTTTACCTGGCGGAGTGGGCTCTGGAGAACCAGCAGGTCTTCACTGGCAGGTAACACTGCCTGAAACTGCTGGAGCTGCAGTCCATCATCATCATCATCATCATCCTCCTGCTGTGAGCTTCCTGATGATTTTACATCTGCTCCTCCACCTTCAGGACGGTGCTGGAGCTGGGCAGCGGAGTGGGGTTGACAGGTATCGCCATCTGTCGCTCTTGCAGCCCGAAAAGATTCGTGTTCAGCGACTGTCACTCCAGAGTGCTGCAGAAACTCAGAGACAACGTCCGGCTGAACGGGCTGAGCGAGCAGACGTCCCCGGCGGTCGGCGTGGAGGAGCTGGACTGGACGGCAGCCACAGAGGAAGAGCTGAGGGAGGTCGGGGCTGACGTCATCATTGCTGCAGGTCAGATTTATCGAGAAAGATGGAGTGGACACCAGTTGGCACACCTCAGTCTGTTCCTGCTTTTATGGAGCACTTTACACTCTGGTTTCTCAGATTCGTTGTTAAAGCAGATTCACGTTTCACTCCTCGTGATGCAGACGTGGTGTACGACCCCGAGATCGCAGGAAGTCTGGTGAAGCTGCTGTCCACGATCCTGAGGTGTTCTTCTGCTGAGGTTCTCCCTCAGGTCCTCATCTGCTCCACCGTAAGGAACCCGGAGACGTACGGCGGCTTTAAACAGCAACTTGGTAAGACGCCACTGAGGAGGAGGAGGAGGCTGTGTTGAAGATCTTTCTGTATTCAGATTAACTGTCATCTCTCAAACTTTTCATTGGCAGTAAAAGGATGAAGTATATCACACTGTACAAATACTGCAATAAAAAATGATTAAAGTACCCAATTATAACCAGACATATACTGCAGCGGTTGCTGGCAAATGTGGGGATGATAATCCGACAAATAACAGCTGTGCACATCCACGGTTCATTTTACTACAATTTACTCTGTAGTGATCTCTCTCTCTTTCAGAGCAGATCTTTGTTCAGTAGTTGAGGGGAAATCTGGTTACAGTGGGAATAAACTACCGTTTACATGTTTGGGGGGATTACGAAGATGATTTTATCACAGCAGCACAGCCGTGTGTGTGTGTGTGTGTCAGATGACATTGCTGTTCTTAAATCAGGATTTTCTCGGTGAACCTGATGATGCAGCTTTGATGAAGTCACCGTCTGTTTGTTTTGGCAGAAATTGAAGGAATCAGCCACGAGGTGATCCCAGGACCCGTCAGCCACGTGTTTCCTTATAACAGACAGTCTGACATAGAGCTGCTCAAACTGCACAGATGACACGAAGGGAGCACGATAAAGATTTTATTTACAAATGTGCATCTTCATCGTGGAGGAGGAACAGGACTAAAAAGATGGACGACTTCATCTCATCACTCACTGATCATCCAGCTGCTGAACTTCATCACACTGAAAACAGTTTAGAACATTTAAATTTAAATGTACAATATTAGAAAAATATCAGTTTTGGTCCTTTACATTCCCACTCTGCTGTAACTCTGGTGCTCACAAGTATTAAATGAACGCTGACCGGGCCTGATTTGCCTGGAGCACAAGCAAAGAAAGTCTTAAGCGTTGAGGCCCACCGCACATGCCCAGTAGTGTTTACAAATGTGAGACTTCCACAAATTAAAGAAATTGTTGTTTAAAAAAAATAAAAAATAGCTTGGCCTCATTTGCAGCTGGCAGCAGTTCAAGAACATCACCAGGAACCACAAGTGACCACTGGGGACAACCAGCAGATCCGAGGTTATCTCGGAGCAGTGATTAGAGGCAGGACGTTCTCGTCCCAGTTGTCGTCCCAGCGCTGCCCCCTGCTGGCACGGAGGTTTCTCCTGAAGGTTCCCAGTTTGCCGTCTGAACTGGGAAAGCCTGACAGGAGAGACTGGAAACATAAGAGCCAAAGTCAGAACAGAAGATTCAATTTATGAGGCCCGTGAAAAGTCTCGACTCATAATCAGACTTACAGCATAGACTGTAAATAAAAGATGGAGATGTAACTGCTGTAATTTTATTGTCATAGTGCATAAAGAGTCATAACCTGCACATACATTCATGTAGACACTATTATATAACCTGTGTACATATTAATTTCATGCTCTTTTTTTTTTTTAAATCACTGCTTAAGTACTTCTGGTCACTTCTGCATTTTGTTGCTTTATACTTGTGACATATGCAATGACAAACTGACTCAAATCAAAGAGTTGCTGTGACATTTGTTTCTGGGACTTGGAAAATCGAAGTTAACCCCCCCGTTGGTTTTCTGGGGCTCGAAGTGACCGTATTTGGACGAGAAGCTGAAATGTTATCAGCTAACACTAGTAGCTGGGTTAGCATGGTGCATTATTAGTAGTTCATATCTAATCAGTGCGCAGTGACATCCAAATAAACTGAAGCTCCGCCTTCTTGGATGGTCTTGATTAAATAATTACATTAAAATGCTCCAACAGCACAAACGTGGTCCAGAGGTCCAGTTCAGGGACTCCAATTAGCTGAGGTGAAGCCCAGCAGACAGCTTGCAGCTACAGCCACCTGTCAGTCAAAGAGGCCACGCCTCTAACAATCTGAGCTTTAAACCTTCATCCAATCTAAATGGATGAGCTTTAAAAATACCCCACCCTCCCAATATTGTCATTATGAAAGGCTTGACTCACTGTTGTAGCCAGCATCAGGTGAACATGAGCGGAGCTGCAGGTTTTGGCTAGCTACCACGTTAACCAACATCATCCAACAACTCAGCACATCACCCTCTTACACCAGATCTGGTCACTTAAGGTTCTGACATTAGTGACTATAATACTCACACTGAGGCTTCAGGGTCCACACAACCAGTGGGTGATGTCACAGTAACTGCATCCATCTTTTATATACAGTTTATGTTTAAAGAGAGGAGTAACTGGTGTTGGATATTAGGAGTCTGTTTGGAGGTCTGCCTGAATCTCTTTCCTGACCACGTATCTATTTTACACCTCGTCTCTCACCTTGAGCTGCTCGGCGAGCTCTGCAGAGTCTCTGAAGATCAGTCCGTTCTCCTCATGCTTCACCAGCTCATCCAAACTGAGGGGAAAACACCAGAGAGTCACATTTAATGCATGTTTGTGAGTTTAAAAGCAAATTTATGCTGCATTAAAAGCAAAGTCTCAGCTCTAATTTAATAGAAGAACTGTGTGGGGGAGACAGCACTTCTAACAGCTTATGTACCGACTAATAGTTCAAGAGTAAATGGACACTTGGCAAATGTTTTTTGAGCGGCTTTGAGCTACTTCAGTGTCAGTTAATGCACAAATGTAGCTCGGTGTGGGAAAAAAAGGGAAGGGGTGTCGATTAACCCCCCTTAGGCCTGAAGGTTTGAAAAGCAAGATTGTAATGGGAAGGTTTAATATGTGAACCGGCAGCACTTAAAAAAAGAAGACACTGATAAAATGAAGAGTAGGATAATTTTCCTCCTGCCCCAAAGAAATAAAATAACACCAGTATTTTCCAAAGTTTTTGACATCATTTCACAGCAGCTGAACATGAATACATGAAGAGAAAATTATAATTTTAAGAAAATAACTTTTTGTTAGCAGCTTCAGCGTGCACCTTATTGTGTTGAATGAACACCGGCCGCAAATACAAAACACAGTTTAATCGATTTAACGGGGGCGTGTTTGCAGGAGCGCTGGCCGGCGGGAAGCGGTCAGCGGGTATTTGCGTCCTCACCAGTTGTAGTGGATGGCGCAGACGGGGAGGCAGCAGCCAAACATGTCCACCACCTTCATGGGCAGATCCAGACCGCTGGACGACTTGTGGAGACAAACACCCAGGTCTCCTGAGCCTGAGCGACCGTGACAGTAAAACTCATTTAATGTCTTGTGATACTTTTGGGGTTTCTTACATTTCTGCATAAATGTGATCAAACACCAGTGAGATTAAAGTGGTTAAACAGATGTCAAATAAAATACCTAATAAGAGAGGGTAATCTTCTGCCTCCAGCCAGGGGGTGCAGATCTTCACGTGCTCCAGATGCAGGGAGTCAATTAGCTTCATGTAGTGCTCCTTCTGAGGACCCTTACCTGCACAAACACACAAAAGGGTTCATTTACCCCCCCTTCTCTGATTTGTTTGTGATCCATAATTCAAATGTCTCTAAAACTGGACAAACTGCACCATATTTGAGAATATATTTGCTAGTTTATGAGAAAAATTGCAGTATTTTTCTGAGATTATAAAATAAGTTTGGAAGAAAAACAACAAAGAAACTCAGATTTTAGTCACAAACGTAAGAAAACAAACTTTTCTTTTTTCTGTCGAGGAAACGAAACACTTCACGGGCTAAACGGACGTCACACTGAAAAATACAAATTAAGAAAAACTGAAACAAAAACATTTTAGAAAAATGTCTCTCAGGAAACAGTTTAGTCTCAGAGAAGATCCAGCTAATAAAGCTGCAGAGTTACGACTTTAATCGTGGAAATTCAGATTTTTCCCCCCCAGATTATCGTCCTCCTCCAGCTCGGTGGGAAAAAAGTAAAAATAAATTAGTTATAAAGTTCTTATTACACCTTAATAAAAAAGCAGGCGGACTCTGAATAAAGGGAAACTGAGGAATCGTGAATTTATTTGAGGTTATAATCTGAGGACAGAGCGAGGATTACCTGTGATCACGCAGAGTAAAGGTGGTAACGAAGCTCCTCCCTTAATGAAACCTTCGTACTCTGTGGGGGGAAAACAGACGAGGGGGTCAGAAAATAAGCTTTATTTATTTTTAACTTTAGTTTCAGTATTAATAAAAACAGGCGGCACCTTCGAGAGCCTTCAGCAGGACGGAGAAATCTTCGTCCTCTGAGGAGGAAAAACGAAAAATGCCGCTTTAAAAACAGCTCGACTCAAACTGAGAGCAAAGCTTTTCTGACTGACGTGAATCAGTGTTTGCACACATTTGTACCTGATTGATGAAACAACCACATAATCAGGGAAATAAAGCAAATGTACAAAGAAATGAAACGGGTTAAATTTTATCTTCTGTATTTGCAGCAGAAGCTGCAGCCACTGAGCATCCTCTCACATCTCCACCTCTAAAGTGCACGGCGGTGTGTCAGGGCCGAGTCAAACTCAGATTCCTCACACTCGTTCTGACAGCATTATTTCTTTATGAACAGTTAAACTGTCATCAAAAATCGCTCCCACAATCTTCCTGTGGGTTTCCTGTGGATCGAAGAAGTCGAGGTCACGGCTTCCAAACAATGACTTCTGTTTTGTTTCTTTAAATTAAGAACATTTATTCCCAATCACCAAAACGTGATGAGTACAAACAGCCTGCCTGTGTATGAGGGCCGCTGAAGGCGAATAAAATATCAAGTGTCTGCAGATCATAAACTATGAGTTCGTTCCCGTTAAACCGTCGTTTTGGCCACGTTCTCCGACCTGTCCAGCTGGTGCTGCTGAGCAGCAGCGCCGGTCGCTCCGCCCTCAGGGTCACGGTGCTGTCAGCGGGGTCACGAACTGAGAGGGTGGTCCTCTCCGCCTCTTCAGACCTGAAAGAGCAGGTGAGCACTTCAGAGTCTGCTGTGAATTTTTTTTGTACCTATAAAAACAAAACTTTTACACATTTTTCCTCAAACTGTGAATGTATCCAAAAAACAACAAAACCCAAAAACTGAACTCTGCGATTACACACAAATAAAGAGGTCCTGCATGTCCAGCATCACGTGATAAAACACCTCTCACAGCTTCATCGCTCACCCGGCGTGCCTGAACTGAGGATGAACGCCGGCGAGCCTCACGAAGAGCTCGTGCTGCAGCTTCAGCGGCGTCTCCCTGAAGACGGAGGCCGGCCGGTCGTACAGAGTCGTCGCCCTGCAAACGACAAACCGACAACAGTGTAATCTCGTCCTTTTATTCAGAGCTCATTCAGCTTCCTGCTGCTACAGTCTGTCAGTCGTCTGCTGAGCGGGACCACTGGTGACTAATGACTTTCTATCAGCATCACTGTGGAGCAAACTGTTTTGTTAGAAGACAGAGCAGTTCTTTAGAGTATAAAACAGAGTATATTATGGAATAAAAGAGCAAATATAATCTATATTACATGAACATTTTGTCCCGAGACCTGCAGCATCTTATCTTAGGTCACCAAAATTTTCACTTTGACTTTTTTTGGGCCTAAAAAAGGACCAAAAACGATGATTGAATCTCCTTTAATGCCGTTCCCTCAGTGCCTCATTTGCTCCTCGGCTGTCATGAACACCACAGCCTCCAGAGGCCGCTAGTGAGACATCAGGACTTTGACCTTTCGCCTCATTCGTTTCAGTTTGTGTAACTTTTCTTTCTCAACTTTATTAGAAAGTGATGTTTAAAAACACGTCTGCATCTTTTCAGTTAGTATCGTGTGAGAATCACCGGCTTCTTCTGCTGCCAAAAAGAGAAAAAAAGAAAAGTGATGCACATTATAGAAAACGAAGTCATACTTGATGCCCCAGTTTGTCTGCAGGTCGTCCTTCATGGCGTTGGTGACACAGAGGTTGTGGGAGGCCAGCGGGCCAAAGAAGTGCTCGTACCTGAAAGATGAGAAAGGAAACACCCATCAGAGACGACGGAGGCAGAAACACCTCCGATCGGGATGGAACCCAGCAGAAGTTAAATGTGAGTTACGGTAATCTGAATTTAGAAATAAAAAACTTGGGCCTGCAACAAAAAAAACCCTCTAATTTTTAAGTTACAATCTGCTCACCGGTGGCAACAAAAAGGGTGCAGTGCATGAATAATACATGATACACACTATAAAAAGGTAAACAGAGTTTTTCTAGGCTCAGAACGTCCTTTGGCATCTGGCTGCAGACGCCTGCACGACTGACTCGGGGACAGAGTCGGCATCACGTTAGCTAACAGGAGTTTATCCTGAGATTTTTTATTTTAAGCTCTGGAAAACAAGTCTCCCTGTAGGTGGATTTCTAGGTGAGCAGTGGGGTCAAATGTGTCACCATTAAGTCAAACATAATTAGTGATAAAAACCCCATAAAGCTGGGAAACTTTGATTTGTTTGTGACCCATAATTCAAATGTCGCTAAAACTGATGGTGACCCTCCACCTTTAGCCTCGCCGCCTCTCTGCGGTACTGACCACTGTGCCAGGCGGACCACGGGCTGCGTCGGACCGTGGCTCAGGGCCATGATGGTGTAGCCGTAGTTGTGCCAGTCGATGATGAATCTGCTGCCACGCAGGACGCACACAAACCAGGTCACTGCGATGCTGGGCAGACCAGGAGGATTCTGGGAAACACACACAGCCACAGACACGCGGCCGATAGAGCCGGTTATTGTAGACTCTTTTGGTTTTTAAAATAAGAAAAAAAAACTTTGTGCGGTTCCACGTCTGATTAACACGAGTATGATCTCTGAAGCTCCAGGTAACACACCTGCATCAGGACATGTTCCTGCAGCTCCATCGTCAGCAGGACACGCAGCAGCTGCAGAGACTGAACCACCACCTTCGTCACATACGTGAGGACTTTTGGTCCAGCTGGAAACAGGAAACAGATTCTTAAAAAAGAAAAAATACACCACAAAAAACAAGCAAAAACAAAAAGAACTTCCTACAGTTCACCTTGAACACCTTTCACCTCTGCGATGGGCACTACGGCGATTTTCTCCTCGCTCAGCACGTCTTGATGAGGTTTCGTTTCTGAAAGAAAACCACAGCAAAAATCCTTTAAAAAAAAAAAAAAAGAAGCAAAAATCCTTCATTTTCACAGCTCACATGAGGTTCTGACAGAGAGTGAAGTCATCCTGACTGTTTGGGTCCAAAACTCACATTTCAAATTCATTGTACATTTACTTTCATCTCTCTGAATACTTCTTTAGTTTTCGATACTTCAGAATTAAAAGGTCTGTTTGTTTCCCATGTTTGTGGATCAGACTGCACAACAGATCACAAAGCAGAGCTGAAATTACTCAACAGATCAATTAAACTGGACCTACTGTGCTCCCGTGTTTGAGTCGTGGTTTTAGAACTTTTTTTTTTTGCATTTTTGCCCACAGCGGCTTTTATCGGCAGTGGAGAGAGACCGGAAATGGGGGAAAGATACAGGGGAAGACACGCGGGAAAATTGGCGACGGGCCGGGACTCGAGCCCACGCCACCCGCACCGCAATGCGGCATATGTATGTGGTCGCCGGCTTCACCACTAAGCCACCCAGGCGCCAATGGTTTTAGAACTTTTAATAGAGTACAAGATGTAAATACTGCATAAAAGGGTGCTGGAGTTTTCATGGAGGTTCATGGAAGTTGCAGCACATGCACGTGGGAGCACATACTGTTCAGAAATGCCACACACATGTCAAACATGCTTGTGCCAATGAATGCAGGAAATATTCCTACAGCAGCAAATGGACACAAACCCTTCGGTGCTTGTTTGTGTTTCCCCAAAACCTCCAAACAGTAAAGAAGGTGACGACCTACCAGGGAACTATATGGTGTATGTACAATGATTTAAGAGATGATTTCTTCAGTTTTATATAATCCTTCAGTAGTTTTATATATTCCCAGTCTCCTCCTCGTAGAGAGGAATCATCCTCTTCCCTTTAGGGGTCGCCACAGCGGATCAACCTCCTCTGTAACACCAACCCTCTGCATGTCCTCCTTCACTACGTCCATGAATCTTCTCTGTGGTCTTCCTCTTCTCCTGCCTAGCAGCTCTATCATCAAAATCCTTAGTCCAGTATCTCCACCCTCCTTCCTCTGCACGTCCAAACCATCTCAGCCTCTCTGACCCTGAGCTGTCCCTCTGATGGACTCATTTCTAATCCTGTCCATCCTGCTCACTCCCAATAAAGATCTGAACATCTTCAGCTCAGCCACCAGTCTTTGTGTCAGTGCCACCGTCTCCAAACCATCCATTGCAGCAGTCGTGGCAGTGGCGCAGTGGGTAGGTGCTCGCCTTGCAGCCGGAAGGCGAGCACCTACGCAACGCAGCACCTGTCCCTGTGCTGCGTTGTGTCCTTGGGCAAGACACTTAAACCACATTGCCTAACGGTAGCGCCGGTCTCTGGCTGCATGACCACAGATGCTCGTCTCTGGATGAGTGATCTGGAACCATCATTTCGTTGTGTGCCTTGTGCGCACAATGAGTAACAAATCACCAAATCACCCCTGACACTTGTCTCCACCTGCTCCACCTTGCCTGCACTCTCTTCTTCACCTCTCTTCTGCACTGTCTGCTTCTTTGGATGGTTGACCCCAGCTATTTATATTCATCCACCTTCACTCCCTCTGCTCCTTGTGTCTTCACCTTTCCACCTGTCTCCCTCTCATTCACACACATCATCAGTCTTGCTTCTACTGACCTTCATTCTCTTCTGTCCAGAGCATACCTCCAGCTCTCCAGGCTCTCTTCCACCTGCTCCATACTCATACAGATCAGTGTCATCTGCAAACATGACAGTGCACAGAGACTCCTGCCTGAGCTCCTCTGTCAGTCTGTCCATCACCATCAGAAATAAGAAGGGGCAAAGAGCAGATCCCTGATGTAATCCCACCCCAGCACTGACTCTCTGCCCTCATACTACAGTGTGTAGCTTTAATGCTGGTATCGGTGTTCACTATTGGCACCTACCTGGACATACCGGTATGAGAACTCAAAGAAGTTGAGTCAGCTGCTTTGGGCTCAGCAAGATGAATGAATGTGTAACAGAGCTTCGGGGAGCTGCAATCTTACCTAAAAACCCCACGAAAGTCACGTGGTATCCGTGTTTACTGAGGGATAAAGCGTGATACTGCATCCGAGGACTGCGACCGATGTCCCCAAGCACCAGCACGCAGACCCGCCGGTGCGTCCCGTCGTCCCGACGCCGCAGCCTGCGGCCCCACAGCGGTAGCAACGCGGCAGCAGCCGTCAGAGACACCGCCAGCCCCCGCGCCACTGAGTCTGACGCACAAAACACCGCTAAGAGCGCTAAAATCAGCACGGAAACTGTCAGGAGCGCCGGGTAGTCACAGCGCGGCGCCATATTTGTTTGAGATTTGTGATGACGCGGCTCAGTGAAGGGGCGGGGCTTCACCTTTAAAGAGACCGCGCATCGTGATGCGTTCAGGAGCAACGCAGGAAATCTCATCTCAGCCTTTCAAGGACTTATAGAAGCGATCAAAGCATGTGTCATTTCCATTATTATCAAAATTACTAAAAAAGAATGAAAGTTTACCCATGCAATCACGTTTAAGATTTTGATAGTATATGTACATTTTGTCTAAATAAATATTCTTTTCCAACACCTCTTGGAGCAAAGAATGAAAAATTTGCTCAAGATTGTTGTGAGTAAAATTTTGATTATTTAAATGAATTAACAAATTAATAGAACATACATATTCTTCCATTTGCAAATGAACCTTAAAATTCTTCGGCAGACTCTGCCAAAACCAAACCGCGACCCACTGCGGTGACTCCACGTGACAAAAGAGCAGCTGAAACTGGCTTTATTTTTCTGATCAAATAATCTGACTTCCTGTCCTGAAAAATCCTAGAAACACATAAACCCACGAAAATAAAGACCCCACTATGGAAACCTGCACGGAGAATCCACATAGGTACAGTCGTCCCTCGCTATATCACAGTTCACTTATTGCGACTACACTGTATTGCGGTTTGTTTTTTTTAAATATTTAATTCTGTATTGTGGACTTTTCGCCATATCGCGGGGTTTTGCAGTATATAAGTATTTATATAACTCCCCATAACTATGTTCATCACTCGCCTGAAGAGATCAGTTACACCTATGCCTATGAAGATGCTGCTGAAGCGCCTGATGGAGTGGCGCCTTCAGAAGAGCTGTAATGCTCTTGTTGGCTGTGCAGTCCTGTACATACATCTCATCGTCATCACCTTCATGGCCTTCAGTACTGCACAGCTACATAATTCATCATCTTCATCATTCAAGTTGTAGTACGAGAGTGCGAAAGGTGTATAGGAGTGTGGGAAGGGTTTATAAAGCCTTAAAATATAAATAAATGATAAAATAAATATAACGCTTTTAATTTCCGGATTGTCACCTATCGCGGGGGTTACATTCCAGAGAGCCCCTTTACATTATTAAGAACTTGTCACAGTCAATTCCAAAGAAATGTTAAATTTAACATTTCAAATGAGAATTCTGTAGTTATATAAAATATTTTTACAAAATAGACAAAAAAGAGAAAAATAACTGAAATAAGATCTGTCTTCAGAGCCCTAATTTTAAAAAATATATATTTACAAAATAATTACATGTAAATTACTGACAGATTGTTATTAATTCATCCACCTGTAAATAACTTGAAAGTGTACAAAATGTTTTCTGCACTCTCCAACATATTTCTGGTCCAGTATTCAGACTCCCTGCGCCTCTCTCACCCAAAAATACTGGAAACACCCCTGCAAACCTTTCTTTCTGACATCTTTTGTCTTCCATAGAGTGCAGAATTTAGGCCATAAATTTACTTTAAAAAACTTTTGTTTTTTTGGATTCGGTAAAATAAATACGATGAGTTCCCTTTAAATCCCCTCAGAAACTCTATAAGGTTGATAAGTTTTGCTTGGTGTATAAAATAATAATTGTGTGTCCCGCAGAAATAAAAAGAAAATGTTTTCAATATTTTGATGATAATCCTCTGACGTCATAGATCCCCCCTCCCCGTGCTCAGCCCTTGACTTTCCTCTCCCCCCCGTTAAAACGGAGACAGTCTGCCCTCCTCCGCCTCTCTTTGCGTCTCTCTGCTGGCCTGAAACGGTCCCGGAGCCCTCAGACTGGACGATGCGGGTTGCGTTTCTCCGGCTGGCCGCAGCGCTGGCCCTGTTTGCCGCAGTGTGCGGGTCTCGGGCGGAGGTGATCGATGACATCCTGAGCAGCCTCTCCCGCGGAGTGTCCTTCCTGGAGCGCCAGCACGAGCACATCAACTTGGACGGAGTGGTCGGGTTCGTCATGCTGCAGGGTAGGACTGTTTACCAGCTGCAGGAAAATAGCAGCTGTTTACTGCTTGCTTGTATTAGAACTGGTTTCTACATTTTAGAGAGAACCCTGCAGATTTTAGAGGTTCTAAAAAGATCTAAAAGCTTAGAAAGTAAAATGAATGCATTGAACCTTTTTCCCCTCGCAGTGTCTGAAAGTAACACATTTTCTGCTCCACTGTCAGACATTTCAGGGCTTTTGCAGTAAATTACTGCATTAATTACTGTTCTGATATGAGCTGATTAAAGTATGCATTACAAAAATCTAAAAATGGAATTAAATCTATTGTTTCAACCCCTTCTATCAAAAAACAAACAACAAACGTATCCAGGAAAAAGGATTTTTTCAGTATATTCCAACTTTTCAGGTAATATCGTCTGTATTTACAGCGCAGGACTACAAGAGCCCAAACACGGTGCCCAGTAGTTTCTGCATTGCATTTATTTTTGATCAAATATTCTGATTCTTGTGATTACCTCCTTTTGCCACCTCATATCTGTATTTCTTTTTCTTGATTTGGTTAGAGTAGCTTTGCATGATTCATAGTCCAAAATAATCCTTATTTATTTTACACTGGCTGTTTCTGCAGCCCTTCAGCTCATCCTTTGTCTTAAATCCCGTCTCTTTAAGACCTTTGCCTCCCTAAAAGCTCCACTTTTCCTGATTGGCCAACTTCTGAGCACCTGCTGAGGGGCAGCATCCAGTACTTTTGAGCATTTTTAAAGGGATCACATTAGCACACATTTACCTCAATATATTAAACTCTTTAATGTGAACTCCTGATACTGTACCAACAAAGATCAGAACAATCAGAGCCTTTTGAAACAGTTTCAGCAGCTGTGTGACTGAGACTGAAGAAAAAACACCAAGGAGCTCACCTTTAAAATAAAACATGAAGTAAAGAGAAACTCAGACCACTGAAAGTTGCACAAACTAAGGAAATGAGTACGTAAAATCTTCAAAAACAATCATGAAATAAACTGAATTAAAAGGAAGTCACATATGCCAATGAGGGTGGGAAAAACAATGAAGGAGTGAAGCAAAAGCACTGTGGGCAGAACCTTCAAAACAAAAGAGGAAGTAAACCAAAAAAGCGGGACAACACACGGACACAAATGAGGGCAGAGAGTTGAAAATAATCCAGTGAATCTTTTATTTTACAACTAAACTCCTTCTTCTCTGTGTGTTCCTGTTTTGTGTCTCAGCCGAACTGAAGGAGGCGGTTCGGACGTGGCCTCACACCGACCCGGTCAGCTGGGCTCAGAGAACCACCGCCGTCGCTCTGGTCAGACGTCTCGACCAAAGCCTCGAGAAGGCCAACGCCGCCCTGAGACAGAACGACCCCAAATACTACAGAGGTGAGACTTACAGACTCCATTTCCCAGAAGCCTGCAGGTACACTGCTCATCATTCTTATAACTGTTTTGGTCCTTTGCTGGAAGAAATTGCATTTTGTTCCAGGGAAAACACTGGTAAAAGGTGCTGGGTTCTATAACTATTACCCAGCATCCACCATTACTGCAGAAGTTCCAGGCAGTCTCAAATATATATATATTTTTTATTATTATACCTTTTATTTATGCAGGTGTCTCAGTAAGGTTAAAAACCTGTTTCTCAAAAGTGATCTAACAAAAGACACTGTAACACAAACACAACTGATACACACGAGCGAGTGAACAAACATCAGAGTGAAAACATGATCAGACCCTCTGAAGGTGACTCACAGTCTGTTTCCTGAAAGAGGAGCAGCTCATTTAAAGGCTGTTTGATCTCTTAGTGGCTGTTTTCTGAGTTACATTTGTATCCAGTTGTGTTTTTAATCATCCCCATGCATTGATGAATTTTTGATTACATAATTTAAAGGTCTGACTGGAGAGAAATGAGCAGGCGGGTAGCACAGACAGATTTCCCTTACATAAGGTGAGTCTTTTAACAGGTTTCTCTTTCCTCCGTCCTCCTCTCAAGAGTTCGAGCCCCTGTTGTCCTGGAGTTTCTGGCTGATTCCTCGGGAATGGTGCTCCACAGATCCCAGCCTGGTTTATCCCTCCACCATGACCACTGAGTGTTATGACGAGCAGCTCAGTGACAAATGTCTGACCCTGCTGCTGGGAACCTGGTACGAGCCCACACCAACAGCCCAGTGCTGGGTCTAACTTCTCTGAGTGTATACAGGTTCTCCTACATTTGGATTGTTGCCTTTTATGCAAAGCCCTCGGCACGTTAAAAAGAGCGTCATGCTTTTTTTCACTGTAGCTGTCAGTAGTTTGGACTGTTTTTCACTATGATATAATTATGTATAAAGGTAATAATACCTGTCAGAGTGTGAGGACACTCACCTGTGTGAGTCGTGTTTGTGTTTGGACAGGAAGATGAACGGGACTCCGTGCATCGTCACCAAGCCCTGCCGGGACACCATGACTCGTTTTGGGTGTCCGCACTACTCTCTGTCCCACCAGCTGCTCTACTTCATGATCGGAAAAATGGTGAGATATACCACCAAACAAGGATGGAAACGAGACGTAAAACCAATCACAAAGCTTCAGACGGAAAACATTTTGGAGAAAGAAAGGACCTTATTTTAGGCAGCACTGCTGCCTCACAGCAGGATGGTGCCCAGGTTCAGACCCAGGCAGGCGCTTCCGTGTGGAGTTTTTATATCTGCACAATCGACAGAAACTCCAAGTTCAAACTGAAGTGCTAGGTGAATGTTACCTATCTCAGCCCAGGACAGTTTTACAAACAAGATTTTAAATCTTTTACTTTCAGGTAAAACTCTGACTTGCCTGATAATCATTTTATTTGGATGTTTTTCTCAGTTTTCCCATTCCTGGATGATGGTCAGTCTATCCAGAGGTACACAGTCAACAAGCCTACAGAGCAACTCACTGAATCCAAAGCAAAACTATTCATAAAAGTTTCCTTTTACAAGTAATTTTACGGCAGTTTGGTTTTGATCAGGCCAGGTTTTTTTGCCAGTCAAATCTCAATACACAAGTTGCAGTAATTCATTTCAATTTGATTTATATAGTGCTGACTGTAGGGTAAAAACCCTACAATATTAGGGAGAAAAAAAACCAACAATCAGATGACCCCCTATGAGCAGCACTTGGCGACAGTGGGAAGGAAAAACTCCCTTTTAACAGGAAGAAACCTCCAGCAGAACCAGGCTCAGGGAGGGGGGGGTCATCTGCCGTGACCAGTTGGGGGTGAGGGGAGGGTGGAAAAGACACACTGGAAGAACGCCAGAATCAAGATCAACATGCATTTTTGAGACATCCAGATTGTGCTGTTCCTTATTTCCTGTCAGATATCTCTTACACTGGTATATGTGGATGTTCATGTTAAATGTGACCAAAGTTTCTAATAACGAGGTCAGTGTGTGTGCACAGCAATCCCTGTGAGCCAAAAGCTCAGGCTGCAGACTGATCTAAAAACCAGGCTGAAGATGTTTTTGTTTTTTTCTGCTTTTGACTCAGCGTGATGTCACAGAGGGGGGATATCTCCAATATAGCTGTGGCTGTGAGCACAGAAGCTCCACCCACATGCTGTTCAAATCTTCTGTTGACGAGGGGCAGCCAATCAAAAGAAAGTTGTAGTAAAGGGGAGGAGCTAAAGACAGAGAATGAACTGAGGCCCAGTATAAGATAAAGAAGGACTGAACCCTAGTAGAGTTCAAGAATGAATACACAGAGCTGGAAATGAGCAGGTCCACTAATGGGATGACATAAATAGAGACCAGTAGAGGGCCAAAGATAGAGCCTTGGGGAACACCACAGGTGGCAAAACCACTGTTAGAAATAATTTATTTCTAAAGTAGTGGGGACCATTAAAGATTCATGTCTTCAGTATGAGGAGAATCTGTGACCTTGGCAGTGTGATCACATTGTTTTGTATTTCCATTTCAGAAAGGCTGCACTAACCTGCTGAAAGGTGACACACGAGCATCCAGAGCCAACATGACAGAACAGAACTACCAGAGGATCTTCTGCTCCAACATGATGAAGACCAACCAGGACATCATCAAAGACGGTCTGACTGAACAGACAGTAGACATCTTCATTGAAAACAGTGAGTGTCGACACAGAATACTCCCAGAACCAAGACTAGCACATAATTTGAGGGTCCATCCATCCATTCTCTTCCACTTATCCGGGGCCGCGGGGGCAGGAGCCTAAGCAGAGAAGCCCAGGCTTCCCTCTCCTCAGCCACCTCCTCCAGCTCATCCGGAGGGACCCCAAGACGTTCCCAGGCCAGCCGAGAGATATAATCTCTCCAGCGTGTCCTGGGTCTACCACGGGGTGTCCTGGGATAATTTGAGCGTCATTAAACAAAAGAAACTTTTTTTTTGATATTCTTATATTTTCTTGATTAATGTTGAAATATTTTTACTATCTCCACGCGATATATCGCGTGGAGATCTGGGGCAGTGCCACTGGATTGGCAGACCGGGGTGGTGGTCCCCATCTTTAAGAAGGGAGACCGGAGGGTGTGCTCCAACTTTCG
>JASGAU010344192.1:0-24906 GCA_030220045.1 Australoheros facetus
ACAGCCTGATAATAATGAATTACAATAGTCCAGCCTAGAAGTAATAAATGCATGAATTAGCTTTTCAGCATCACTCTGAGAAAGGATGTTTCTAATTCTAAAAATATTGCGCAAATGCAAAAAAGCAGTCCTACATATTTGTTTAATATGTGCATTGAAGGACAAATCCTGGTCAAAAATGACTCCAAGATTCCTCACAGTGTTACTGGAGGCCAAAGTAATGCCATCCAGAGTAAGTATCTGGTTTGACACCATGTTTTTAAGAACTTCAGTTTTATCTGAATTTAGAAGCAGGAAATTAGAGGTCATCCCGGAATTTATGTCTTTAAGACATTCCTGCAGTTTAACTAATTGATGTGTGTCATCTGGCGTCATGGAAAGATCATGGATTTATGCATGTGTCTTGTTGCATTGTTAGTAGGCTAGCCTCCAAATTTTCCAGTCCTCCTTTTTTCCGGTTGTGGCATCTGGCTGATTTTATTTTATTTTATTTACTTCCCACCTCCAACTTAGTAAATCTGTCCCTTAGTGTTTTACGTTGTATTCCGCTTTTTGTTTGCCGTTATTTAAGGCTTGCAGACTCCCGAGTGAGTGAGTGAGTGAGTGAGTGAGTGAGTGAGTCTCTCACACCCTCGTGCAAAAGATGGCAACCCTGTTCTTATATTTGAGCTCTCCATTTGGCTCTTGTAAGGCTGCTCCCTTTGTGATGTGGAGAAAAGCATGTACGCGCTTTGATGATTTGCAAGTTAACGTCCTCGCTGTCCACCCTGCAACTGTAGCTGCAGAGGCTATAAATTAACAATGTCCAAATGCCATTTGTGGAAGAAAGTTTATCTCTATTGTTTTTTATTCTAATCTCCTCGATAATGATGTTCTGTTCACATAAATATGTCCAAAATCAGCCACAAAATCAAAGCCAGGTGAAGGTCTTACAATTGCACCTGTCAGGGTGTGGGATTTGTTAAGTAGCAAGTGAACAGTTTTTGAAAATGTCTTGGGTTTGTCAGGACGTCTTTTGGGGTGTTACTGGTACGCAGTGGTTAGTACCTATCAAAAATGGTCCAAGGAAGGACAACCACTGAACGAGCTGGAGGACAGTAGGTACCTAAGGCTTTCTGGTGCTGGCTCTCTGATCCCACAGAAAATACTTTAGCACAAAATGCCGAAGACGTTAATTCACAAAAAAGTGTCAGAACGAACGTCACAGTTTCCTGTGTATCGGGCTGTGCAGACTAATCAGAGTGCCGATGCAGAATTCATGAAAGCACCTGAGCATCAGACTGTGGTGCAGTGGAAGAAGTTGGATAATGTTTTCTATATAAGGTGGATGACTGGTGCTGGTTGTTTACCTGATTTAACTACAGGAAGAGTGCAAACCAGTGGAGAAAATGTGATGCTATTGGTCAGGTTCTGCTGGGCAGCCTTGGATCCTGATCTGATGCTTTACGGTTTTACACCTTCCAAAAAATTGTTGGAGACAACATATACCCTTCCTTGGCAGCAGTATTCCCTGATGGCAGCTATCTCTTTGAGAACGATGAAGGAAGAATAGTTTGAGAAATGTGTCAAGAGTTTAAGGTGTTATTTGGCCTCTGAATTGCCCAGATCTCAACTGGATCTAATATTTATGGGATGTGCTGGAGCACACAACTTACAGGACTTGGATATCTGCTGTTAATGCCTTTGTTCCTCCTGTTAACACTGCTTTTTAAAGCATTAAACTTTCCGTTACAGAATATTATTTAAAGGAATTAGATTCGCCAATAAGTTGGCAGATTTGTTGGACTTTAACAGAGCAGCTGAAATGGGTTTTAAATCATACATATGTTTTTAATGTTATTTTTTTCCCCTTCTAATTTAGTCCAACGGGTTCATCCCCATCAGTGGTAACGGGCGTAAAAAAAGAGGTAAGATTAAATAGATATTTATTATATGTTTCAGCATGCCTTCAGTCTTTTCCAGAGTAATAAACTTAAAAAAATGCTTTGTTCTCACTCCCAAGTTATCACATACTGATGCTTGTTCAGGATTTACCTGCTTCACACTGGGTATCACCATTTTTGACCTGTTAAATCTCTATGTGGTAAATGGGACCCTCTTGACACAATGCCATTACTGTTGTTGAGAAGCTTTCAGATTTAAGATTTTTAAAAAAGTTTTAACATAAAGAAAATGTTTTAATGTGTTCAGTGTTACGAAGGTATATTAGAATCCAAGACATAATTTTTTTTCCTCGCTATTTGTTAAGGGAAAAAAAGCTTTCCAAACCTGCCTGGCTCTATGTGGAAAAAGTAATTGCCCTCTAACTGGTTGTGCCCCCTTGCGATAACTGGCAGTGAGAACTGTCCACATCACTGTGGAGGAATTTTGTCCCACTCTATGTATGTGGCCAGTCTCTAGCCACATACATAAAACACAATTAGGCAGAACAACGACGTCAATCTCAGCCACTGCATTCAAGATGGCGGGGCAACATGGCGGCTTCTGCAAACCAGGGCACGCTCCTGTGTGTTTGTAATGGATGAATTCTAAGTTTATGACAGTGCAGGAGTACAATCACACACTGTACATTTATGAGTACAATATTCTTTTTTTCTATTAAATAACTTTAAAAAATTACTTACTGTACCTTTTAGAGTAAGTGAGGCCTGCAGTTCTTCAGATGTTGTTCTGGGTTCCTTTGTGACCTCTTAGATGAGTCGTCAGTGCGCTCTTGAAGTAATTTTGGTAGGCCGGCCACTACAGGGAAAGTTCAACACTGTTCCAAGTTTTCTCTATTTGTGGATAATGGCTCTCAGTGTGGTTCTCTGGAGTCCCAAAGCCTTAAAAATGACTTTGCAACCCTTTCCAGACTGATAGATGTCTGTTTCTCAGCTGTGCTACTTTTTGAGATTTTTTTAGCCTACTTCACTTTGTCAGTTACAGAGTGATTTCTTTTTTTTTTGTATTTTTGGCCACAGCCAGGAAATGGGGGAAAGATACAGGGGAAGACACGCAGGCAAATTGGTGACAGGCCGGGAAGCGAACCTGCGCCGCCCGCACCGCAATGCGGGATGTATATGTGGTCGTCGGCTTCACCACTAAGCCACCCAGGCGCCCTACAGAGTGATTTCTTGATTCAGCAGGTCTGGCAGTAATCAGGCCTGTGTGTGGTTAGTGAAATTGAACTCAGCTTTCGAAAAAATGCGGTTAATCACATTTAATTCATGCTTCAACGGCGGGGGGGAGGAGGCAATTACTTTTTCACATAGAGCCAGGTAGGTTTGGATAGCTTTTTCCCCCTTAATGAATTACAAAAGGCAATTTTTATATGATGATGTAATTGCTTTGTGTGACAAATATGCAAAAATGTTGCTCTGTACACCATTACTTGGTGTGTCATGTGACATTTTTGTAGTGCACTGTATAGTGGATTAAATTTACATTTGAGATTTCAAACAGCAATACCAAATGATTTACTCTATGGTGAGTGCGTGGACAATTCAAACACATTCTTAGAGTCTTTTGCTATTTGAAACAAGTTTTCTGTGTTCCTTTTTCTAGGAATTGAAGTGAAGAAGACATGGGTGATATCATATGACCTTTGGGCCCACATCAGGCTGGAGGGAGTCCCCACTAATGAACTTAAATCGATCTAGACTGTGTAAAACGACTGAGGAAGTAGCTACTCAATTGAATTATTTGGTTCTGTTTGATTTTTATTGTGTAAGAATCGTGTTGTGAAGCGAAGCCGTGGCAAACTGACTTTTCAAGGACCTTGCAAAGTTACTGGCTCTGGGTTTGATTAGCATTCCAAAGTTAGGCTGGAGTAAAAGTCATTTTCCCTCATTTCCCCCATTTTTTTCTTTAAAAAAAAAAAAAAAAATCTCAAGATTTTGTCCTTTTTACTGTTTTTAATAGTTTGATTTAGTTGTGATTGGCTGTATTTGTAGGCGGTTAACTGCAGTACTGGTTATAACTTGTTTGCATCGCTAACACGAATGTCCCAAAGAAGACTAATTAATTAAAAACTGTGAAATTTACTCTGTTCATTTTCGTGGACCATGTATTACAATTGAGACAAAAAAAACAAAAAACAAAACTATAGTGTGTGATGTTTGTGCATGCGCTGAAAAATCAACCAAAACAAGCAGCACTAGTGAGGAAAAAATAATAAGCAAACACTCTTTAACTTAATCCATTTCAAAGTCACTTTTACGAGGCATTACAGAAAAGTATTTGTTCAGTTGTCGCTTGTGTTCTTGTCAGTGTAGCTTGAATTTACACTGAATCTGGAGGTACTTTCAAGCGGCTCGTTAAAATCCGGCCCAAATTTAAAACAAACATGATTGTTAGTTTGTGAAAATAACACTCCGGTGTTTTTGCTTCTGTTTCTTTACAGAACTTTTGTTCTGTAAATTTTACATGTATGTACATTTTTATTATTTTTTTGTTAATCCAACTATTAAAATCCAGGTTGATTTCAGGTTTTGAAACAGAAAAAATAAACAATAAACCAGACTCATGAGCACGACCTGTATGTGTATCATTCATTACTGAATAGTGTTTTTATTATTTTGCATCATATAACCTCTTTAAAGAAACTTCAAGGGCTGTAATATAACTAGGTTCACATCTGAGTTGTCAGTATGTAATCAAAATCAACACAATGATACTTGTGAAACTTTTTTCTTTCTTGTTGTTTAGGAGGAAAGTTTGAAATAATCCTTGTTTATCTTATACTGGTGTTTGGTGCAGTGCTGCACTCACTATTCTAACAGTATATACAAAATCATAAGGAAAGCATAAAAGGTTCACATTCACTTTAGAGACTTAATAAAAACAAATAATAGTTTGTGTAGACTTGGATAGAATAAAATGTTCAAATTTCAGTCTTTACACTAATAATAACATTCATAGCAAATCACTGATGGGAAGGATAATTAAACATGAATAGGATAAATATCAGCTACTTATTCAAGCTTCAGACGTGTGTGTGTGTGTGTGTGTGTGTGTGTGTGTGTGTGTGTGTGTGTGTGTGTGAGTGTGAGAGATAAGAAACTAAATGAAGACTCCACAAAAAAGCAAAACTTTTTTTTAAGGAGTGAAAAGTTGAATCCCCAACAAATCTATTGCGTTTATTTTTAAATGTGCAATTAAAAATATTTGAATAATGGCAACAAAGTAGGGCCCAATACTGAGTCCAAATAAAATGTGGATGAAGTATCTCCCCTTGTGGCGCTGAATTCCTAAAGAGACCACACAGCACTATCTGACTGCTACCATTATGTTTTTTGTAAACCCTCAACTATCCTTCGAAGAGCATAATTGGTCATGTGGCTCTTTTCTTCCTGTGGAACTAACACATTCTAGGAAAAAAATCGGAGTGCAGTGGGTCCTAGCATTATGTGCTCTGTGGCTATCTGTCAAAGGCACTTGTGCATTGAATTTATGTTGCTGTCCACTCTTCCAGCACATTCCACTGTATACTGCCAGCCATCTCTCCTCACCTCATACCTTGATTCCTCAGCTCTGGATCAGATGGTTGGCCTGCGTTAAGCATCAAGGGAAATTCCCATTCTGATTTCATGCCAATTTATTTTGCCTTGAGCTTCAGTTAATTGCAGCCAAGCGCATGACTCTCAAATGGAGGAGTGCACACACACGAACAAAAGAATGTGTGTTTTGACTCAAAAAATCAGTGCTAACATTTTCCAGTCTTGCATTTGGAGTTAGTTTTTTCTTGATTCTCTCAGATTCTGATAAGAAGGGATGTCTTTAATGTCGGCTTAAGGTGACTTAGGCTTGTTTCAGAGAGAGGATGAATCAAACAACGGCACCAAGTCCCAGTAAATGATAAATAATCTTCTTGATATTATTTTGAACTTTGATGCATGCAAAGCTGTAAACTGCCATAATGCGACATAGGGGTGGGGAATGGTGTTCGTGTTGTGAAGCTGCTCCGGCTTAAATTAAATAAACGGCTAAGTGAAAGGCTCAGGAAGCAGAGTTGGACTTTGAAAAAGCCTTAAAGTTTATCCAATTGCCCTTTTCAAGTATAATTTGCCCCCATTCTCTTATTTAATGTAGGTTTTTAAGTTTAAATTTTAAAAAAAAGTAGAAGTTGAGTCTCTCTGGGCCCGAAAACTATCACGTGCAATCTTTTATTAATTTTAGTTAAAGAAGAATCTGTATTTGCATTGCAAGAGGCAAACTTTCTGCTACAGTACAAAGACCATTGAGTCCTTTTAAATTCCAAGCAAACTCATCCCACCTTCAGAGTCAGAAATATTTTAATTGGCTTTAAAAGATGACACCTTTGAAAAACACGCATATTGAAAAACAGATCACAAAAGTTATAAATCATACAGTAGCTGAATTGGAAAGTCAAAAGTGTTTGGACACAAAAAACAGACATCAAATTGATCAATATATACAGTTACTGTAGCATGTACAAAGAACCCTGTTAATATGCAGTACACTGGGCACATATGAGCTATTTCAGCAAATACAAACACCGTAGCCGTCTTTGAGTAAATCAGTATCAAAATTTTAAAGAAGCATCCATGTGTTTCATTGATGCACTGGTGGTAATAAAGCTAAACCAGCATTTAAAACAACAATATTCAGAACCAGAATTGCTCTAATAAAATCTTAACTGCTGCAGAAGTCTTACATATGTAATTAGACAATGTGCTATGTGAAAAATGCCTTATCTGTGTCGCGCCTTAATTTGGTTTCTGTTTAACTTCCAAACTGTATTTACCTGCTGGTGTAAAATCATTTTGTTTTGGTGGGGGAAAGGACCAAATCACCTGCAATATACACCTGCACTCATTCGCTGTATTCTCTTTCCTCCCCCAGTGCTTTCACATAGCAAACATTGCATAAGACAAGTTGAAAGCATGAACACATTCATTTGTGCAGATGAAGTAAGATGCACTATATGTTTCACTAAAGTTAAGGAACAAATGGGTTATAAAAGAACTATGAAACTAACTGTGATCATTGTACAACAAAATGTTCTCATGCCTTCTGATAAATGTCCTGTGTATTGAACAACAATTACACCACCAGCCAGTATACAATAAACAGGTAATCCATACAACAAAAAGTTATCCATACAACTACACAAACACATAATGCATGCATCTACAATCTTGTAAAAGAATGGGGAATTGTTAAGTGCTGAATTTACAGTTATGAAACATCAAATGAATGAATTGTCAAAAGATGCAGAAGAAGCCACAGAAATGAATTTTGCTGTAAGCACGAAGCAGCTTGATTGCGAGAAGGCAGGATGTGCTACAGTTGAGTCTCGACTGCGACAGTTGCATCACACAGAGCGTGCAGCAGGCACAGAATGCCTCATGTTTGAACACTCGTTTGTTTTTTTGTTTTTTTACGAAATGTAAAAAGGTATCATTTCTCTAAATTAATGCTTTTCAGCTGCTAAGTGACTGAACAGTTATCTTCAAGGCATTCCACAGATTTTTTTTACTTTGTTTTAATCTCTGAGGTTTGGCAGTGCCTGTCAAGGATTCTTACATTCCACATCCGAGGGCCTTCCAGTTTTGACTTGGCTTTCATTTTAAACTTGTTGCTCTGTATTACATTACTGCCACAATCTAAGATCTCTGGCACTCGAAATCTCATTCAGCATTTGCCTGTATTTGGTGCCATCCTTTCTTACTTGTGTCCCTAGAAGTCTCTCAGTCCTTGCTGTTGAAACTCACAGCATAATGCAGTCAGTGCAGCATTACTGTGCAGACAAAGGAAGAGCTGTGCATTCTGCACACAGTGCTGTCTTTTGCAGCTGATGGCGCTATGTTAATTTTCCTCAATGAATCATTTGCTTGAGGCTTCTAATCGATCATATCATTGTTTTATCGTTGAAAATAACAGTTTTTTGTTTCCCCACATTCAAAAATCTGTTCTTTTTAAAGGCACTATATTTACACAGTTTGCCATGCATAAAAGGAAACAGTATATTTGTTGTAACATTAGTTGCATAATGAATTAATGTTTTCATGAGACGTTCACTGATAACCAATCAAATTGTTGCATTTGATTGAAAATTCAATAAAGAAAATAGATTTAATTTAAGCTGAGCAGTGGGTAAGGAAACCTCGTCTTTTACCTTAAAAAAAACATAAAGATATGCAGCCTATATATTTGCTGTTGTGAAGGGCAGCGGGTTCTGTGTGGCGGTCTGCAAGTCAAACAAGTTCAATGTGCCGCTTAAGATGTGTAAATATCAAAGAAATTCAAAGTGAGCAGATAATTCATTAAAAAATGACAAACAACCTTTTTTTTTTTATAACTCACAGCTGAAATTTCACACTGTGCTATGCTTCACAACAGCTGCACTACTGATCTTGTTTGACTGTCGGACAATAAATTTCACAGAAGATCTGAACTGAAACGTGAATCTTTCACCATGTCATTGATTCTCGTCTACTTCTGAAAACATACATCACGTGTCAGAAACACTTTAATAATGGATCAAATGAGCAGTATATACAGCTATGAGTAATTGTATAGTAGTGTCAGAGACTCAAAATAAATCAGTACTCTGCTGGATCTGTAATTTCAGTAATTTGTTTTTTTATTCTTATTGAGGCATCAGCAGTGATTTAAATAGTGACACTAGATGCAGAATTGTTATACTAATCAATACAAGAAAAGTGGGATTTTTTTGTTTGTCAGTGGTTGCAGAAGTTTAGGCCTATGACTGCTCACTGGACTGGAATTTGTGCACCAAAGAAAGCTTTGATGAATTGATGGCAAGTGATGTGGCATTTGAATTTCTGGCAGGTCTGCAAGTTCACTGCTCAGCCATTTGGCCCAGGAAAGACTTCACGTGTTTTAGAATTCCTGAGCCATTAATGATGATTCAGAAAATCTACAGCTTACAAACTTCTCACTGTATGGCACTTAAATACTTTATGCTACAGTCACACTAGGGAAAACCGTGACCTGACCAAAATTTATGCAAACTTGTTGCCTTTGAAATGGTTGCTTCAAAGATGGCAACCAGATCTGCGACCGTTTGCAGTCGGTTGCTGTCTTCGAAGTGCCTTTGGTGCACTTTGGTGACTGAATGGAGGCAAGTTGGCATTTACATGCATTCTGTTTGTGAGAATATGGCTATTAACTGTGATACATCACAAATCTGTTGTCACCTGTTGCAAATCTGTTGCCATCTACATACAGAGAAATTCACATTAAACAGAAATTCACATTAAAGTCGTACATTCAGAATCCTGCCAGAAACTCAGAAATTCCACAGATGGCGACATAATTGCTGCAGGACAGCAAACTGCAGAATGACACAGGCACAACCTTGATTTTATACTGAAACATAGCCTGAATATAACTAGGTGGCAACCAGCTAAGTCGAGTCTCTTGCAAAGAAACACACCACAGGCAAGTTGTGTTCATGGGCAAAGACTCAGATTGATTGTAACATGCTGACAGTCTCTCTGTACTTATAAATTACACATCAGTTTACTGTAAACCTTTGCCAATGTCTGAGAGTGACTGCAGTCACTTCCAATCAGACCGCAACTGTTTGGAGACAGGTTGCCTACCACTGGGTGACCTGTACGCAACGCCCCTAACTTCCAGGTGACTAGTTTGTTGCCACAACTACTTGCAATCAAGGGCTGATAGTAAAAAAAATTCCATGCAATCACTGGGCAACTGCCAGTTTTTCCTAGCTGCAAAGAGATCGCTGTCCTATTTTTACTCTAGTGTGACTGAGCCACGAAGGCATCTCACTCAACTGCAAGGCAGCAGTTACAAAATAATGCTGATGGGAAACAAATATCTTTTCTTTTTAATCCAATTATCTTTGAATGAAGGCGACAGGAATGACGTAATGTTTTTAGCCCCCGTTACTTTTAAGGTGATCATGATTTGCAGACTTATTGCTAATGTAAAGCAAAGTCTCTCCCCCATCTGAAAACACCAACAATCCTCTCATCAACTCCGGAGTTTTCATTGGGAGATGTCTGACAGCTCTTCAGGTAAAAGCTTTAACAGTTTTGAATAAAGAGTCACAATTATGGCNGCTAAAAGGCAAAAAAAAAAAAAAAAAACCCAAACAAAAAACTAACCCCTCGTGCAATAAAATAGTGATTACAAGGCAGGGATAAAAGCAATCAGACTGAAGACGTGGGGAAACAGTTTAAAGCCTTAGTTAAAATTTATGGAGGCTGCAAAAATGAGTCACTTTTTGATTTAAAAAACAAAACAAAAACATCCTTCTACTTATGAAACAAGATTGGTTTAGCCAAACCTGCCAGGATCTTTGGTACATGTACTGAGATTATTTCTCCAATCATCTCTGGAAAGCTGACCTTAGTGTGCAGCGACTGAGCCTGGATGAAAAGGTCGAAGGTAAACTGATGGAGCTTCTTCACCGTCTGAAAGAGAGGAGGAGAAAAAATGACGTAATTTGGATGAAATGTGCTACACACAGTGTTTTGACAACAACTCCTGGGCACATGACTCATGTATACACACAGCTAATGCGCTGCCATAAAATTCTGAGGACATGAATCATTAGGCCTTTTCCTGTGCTGTAGACCACTTTTGAGATTTTTTTTTTTTTTTGGTTGGAGGTATCACATTCTGCTAGTACTAGCATAAAGAATGTTTGTTTTTATGAGCTATTAAAAATACTGCATCCCCTGTGATTTCACTGGATGTGTTGCCAAGAAATGTTTTAGTGTAATATAATTACAGCTCCTGCTTTACACTGTTTTTCCACTTTTTTTTTCCTAATTTGTAAAAATGCATCCACGAGTTTAGACAAGTGAGGCTTTTAGAAACTTTTACAAATGTCCATTTTTTTCTTTCTGTTGGAAGAAGGATTATGAAGAATTCGTTTGAAGAAGTATCTCACCAACTCACCATCTGGAGAGAGTCCATAACTCGTGTGAGGTGGTAGAACCTCTGAGAATTATTTGTCATTGTTTGAAGGTTAATGAGGCGGTCGAGTTCGTTGATGTAGGTGAGACGCAGTTCATCGAAGTACTTCTGACTCTTCAAACCCTCAACGGGTACTTACGAAAAGAAAACATAAAAAAAAAAAGATTAAAAACCAACTTTGCCTACATGCCCAGCAGATAAATTTCTGACTGCACTCTCTCTGCTGATTCTGATTCTTAATTTTCAAAACAAAGGCCAGTACTTACTAATACTAAAGAGGAGCAAGGCCTTCATGCAGAGAAACTCTTCCTGGGTGATCTGCAGCATCTCAAACTCCTGAGAGAGATGTCTCATCCGTATGCAGTGCTCGTACATGGTGGAAACGTGCATCCTGTGTCTGCAAATGTAAAAAAGGTAAGGATGAGGGATGTGACCTAATGGGAATGTTCAAATCACAAGAGATGAAGGAGAAATTGCTTTACACCCTGGACATTTATTCTGTAATGGACGACTACTGAAGAGGAAAGAATGTCAGAGGTTAAATCCATTTCCATCAGTGCTGTAACAGGGACACTGTCTTTGAATTACATTATAACAATACAGGTTTCTGCTGTGTCATCTTTGGCATCAGAGCTGAGGATGTTAAAAACACACAACTCTTTTACACTAAAATCCCCTCATCCATCCTAAACTTAATGCTCACGATGAGCGCTGATTGTTTTTAATTTTCGTGCCTTGGTGAATGGGTGAATGAGAGATTTGTTATCAAAGTTTGCCATCTCTTCTAACATGAAATCAATTCCGGCTTTATTATGAATCCGGGAAAAGATAGTTTGGAACATATTCAGATTTTTATTCTGAGAAAATAAAGGGGGAATGAAGCCAGTTTTGGAATTAGAATACAGAAAAAAGCTGAAATTGAAAAAAAAAAAATGATATGAAATAGAGAAATGAAATAAGGCTGAATTTTCACCTCCTCACAGGAAATGAATGCAGAGTTTCAGATATGTGTCTGTATATATGAATGATAGATCCGATATAATATAATTATATATATTATATCTGGAAAAGCTAATGATGAGTTATGAGGTGAGGTAAAAAGAAATTGTGGGCTAGAGTAAGGGAAGCTTTTTTCCCTGATTGGTGGTGATATTTTAGATAATGAAGAGGAAACTGACTGCTGTTTAATTCTGCTGTGGTAGCATCAGAGCTCATAATGGTTGGTAATCTTCTTTTAGTATAACCATGAAATTAACCCTGATAAATGTATATCTGATGTGACTGTGGCGGGAACGGTGAAGTGGACTCACGCTCTTTGTAAAAAATCTCTCAGTAAATCCTTAATTCTCCAGTTATGTTGACTGTAATGGGGTTTTTAACCCCTCTTAAAGGACAGACTACACTCGCAGGATGTGGTGAGCGGCTAATTTAAAAGATGACAAGGAGAACTTCGGTCCATTAATACTGCTGCTCGCATTTCTTTCACTTAGTTTAAATTATTCACATTTCTGATTTTTATGGTCTCCACCAGCCCTTAAGCCGTCCTCAAAAGCTGAGATCCTGGTTTGCCACAGCCTGGAAAACAACTGAACACAGCTGTCCCAATCAAAATAACACGAGTTAGCAGCATTTGGATTTTGGCTGTACTTTTTGAAAAAGAGAGTTTGAAGTCACATGCTGAGTGTAGATTAGATTTATATTACTCCCTCCCCCTTTGTAGAAAAGTGCTACAATTATTTGAGTTAATTGAAAGTGAAGCTAAAACGAATAAAGGGTGCGAGTCAGGATCTCTTTTCAACTTAATACGTTTTATTAAAAACCTACAAGGTAAAATCCCTCAGACCAAAAACCACACCACATTCCCTGTTGTGACGCTCGAATTGTGGCAGGCTGTCTTCTCTACGTCTAAATGTGTAAATGTATTGAGTTGCTGCAGTCACGTGTATAAAGTGGCCAGTGTATGCGTATTGCTTTTATGAGGCTGCGAAAAATGGCTACACTGTTACTCCACACAGGCTGTTCTATAAGATGTAAGTTCTGACTTATTTAAATATATTGTGCAAATGAATCCTTTATCATGTAGATCACTTGCCTACACTAAACACTTTTAGTATATAACAATGGATTTTTATTGTGCATTGTATTGTGTTATCTGTCTCCAGTAGACTGTCAGTCAGCATTTAATGGAACTAAATAAAGATTAATTTGGTGTAAACATCAGTATTCCCCACTAACTCTCATACAGACATCACCATTGTTGTTGATGCTCAGATCAGATTCATCTGCACTCTGCAGGGCTACGAGAGTCTGAATGCTGAAATCTGCGTCCTCACTTTAATTTTACAGCAACAAAAGAACACTTAAGGAGAAAGTGGATGAGCATGGTCTTTAAAAAGCCTGAAACTATTTCTGCTTTACATTTTTAACTCTGGAAATGTTTTTCTGTTAGTCCGCCAGTCGGAGAGAAAACAAGAGAAAGAAGGAAAGATGAAGTGATGAAGGCAAATGAGAGCAGCTGCTTGCTCGCTGGAGGTGATTTCTAAATATAATGAGGAGCACAGCATGTCAGTGACCCACTAATCGAATCCTTTTAGAGGATTATTGAATTCAGAAATTCAGAGCTGGACATACTCATTGAACACAAGGTCCGGGGCAAAGTAAAGCATCCTGCCATTTGCATTCTTATAGGACCTCCATCCCAAGGCAAACACCATCACCCCCATCCAGGATTGCTGAATGACGGTCATTTGGTCATCCACGTGGAGATTTCTGAAACCTGGGGACAAAGATTTGTGATTAGAAGATAAATGCGCGCGCACACACACACACACAATCAATAATGGACTCATTTGAAATCTATCAGAACACACATTGTTTGGCTATGTGAGTCTGCACGCGGTAGTTTCATCAGGGTTTGGTAATTTTTATACAGCAAATGTTTAAAAAATTACTTTTTAGGGCGTTTTTCAGATTTTAGGGTAGTAGAGAGCAGACAGGAAAGCCGAAAGAATGACACGCAGGAAACGGTCCAAGGCAGCCTTTCACTTGCTTGACCAACTAAGCTATAGCAGCGTGAAAGGCACAGCTTTATGTGACTTGTAATGACCACCTCGGGTTGAAAAATAAAGCCAAGCCTCACACGGACACTTAAACCTGGCGATAAAATGATAAAATGCTCTTCTTTAGCAATGAAACAAACAAAAGAAATGATCCTGATTACTAAGTTCCTCTCATATAACACTTGTACATATGTGTTTATTTGTTAACAGCACACCCGTTTGGATGTTGTTAGAGTGTAAAGTTAGGGGAGTAGGCGATTTGATTGACAGCTATCCCAGCAGAGACAGCTGTAGCCCACAGCTGTCTGATAATTTACACTTGTGCTAAATGGAGTCACTGAACTGGACCTCCTGAGCATGCTTCTGTTGTTGTTTTGGCTTGAGTGAGCCTAACAGTAAAAATCCCACTCTCTGGTCCAAATAAGCTCACTTCGACCTCCAACAAAACAATATGACAATAACCAAGATGCTCAGATTGAGCCTTCAAAATGCGGCTTTCAGAAACCAGTGGGTGATGTCATGGCTTCTGCATCTATCTTATCCTAAGTCTATGATAATAACAAAGGACCTGCTGATGTTCCATTAATCACAGATACATTTATCTGCATGTTGCAGCAATTTTAACAGTTACTTCAGCTGAAATCGTGTGAAGTATCACTTTTGCTAGTCTATTGCCCAGGACAAATTCAGACATTTTGGGCTTAAAACAGTAATAGAAAAGGGGAGAAATGGGAGAAAAAGAGAAAAGAAATGAGTGAAAACCCTCCAACTTGTCTCTCTAGTTGCTCAGGATGGAATGCATCCAGCCTCCTCCAAGAAAGCAACATGGGAAACAAAAAAAAGAAATGAATGAATGAGTGAGTGAGTGAAAGAATGAAGAGGCTGTAGCCAGGGACTTCCCCAGACACCACTGTTAAATTTTCTAAGAATGACCCCAAGCACCAAACAAGAAACCTTTGTGCCATCTTTGATTCATAATAAAGTATCACCAAATTTATTTTTAATGCTGTAAAAAACACTTAAAGTGTGGCTGTCGTGCTTTCTGAGCCGTACAGAAAGACCAGTTAATAAAATGTTGTCCAACCCAGACATCTGTTTGAAAACGCTCACACGCGAGTGCTGACTATACAACCAGGATGTGAGGAACACACTGTTTGTTTTCGACTCATATGATTTGTCTGCACCACCAAATGTGCCTGTATAGATTGTGAAATGTTATTGCTTGTTTTTAAAGTCACCAGAGCATTTGTGTGACATGCTTGCAATACTTGAACCAGAACTGCCTCCTGGGTCATCTGGAACAAGTCTTAATGTTCCAAAGAGCAGATCAAAAACTTTTGGGGAGGCAGCTTTTACACATTATGCTTCAAGCCAGCGGGAACACCCCGTCCAAAGCTCCGAAAGCCGATCAAATGTAAATTCATGGTCTATGTTTTCATTACAATCAATCTGGCTTTTAATCAGAATGTTTTAGGATCATTGTTTGGGCTATGTCTAATCTCTTTATCATTCTTTTAAAATATTTTTTTATGTACTGGTTTTGAGATCTGGTTGTTACAGCACTTTGAATGGGACCGCTAACTGTATGAATGGCGCAGTGCAGTCATGGGGTATCTACTGCTGCAGAATGGTGTGCACACAAATGAGGACCTACTGTATCTAACAGCCTCCAGACAAAACTGCTGCTGCTCAGTCTTTACAGCCACCTTTTGAGTCACTGCAAAATCCCAGTCATTAAAAAGATGTCCACTAGACATTTAATTTCCTCATTGTTGTCTCTTATTATGAGGGTGTGTTGTGAAATTATTAAAACAACTCTTTTCCATTGTTTAATTGTGAGTAGGAGGAGAGGGGTGATTTTCTGTGACAGGAGAATAATTGAAATTTCTTTTTCCATTTAGGTTTTTTGGGGGAATCATCAGGCTCTTCTGCCACAGTCCCTCTGGGTTTTGTGTCCAGGAGTATGAGCACAATGACACCTCTTTTCTCATGTTACATTTTTCCTATCAGAAGGAAGAAAAGGCCATGGGTTGTAGCTCAAAAATCTATCAAGACAGCTGCTTCGCTTCGTTGTTTTACAGGTTGAAGAGCTCATAAGAGACTGAATCACAGACACGGTTTAAAAAAAACAAATTTTTTATTTTTTTTATCTTTAACAACTGATCAAATAAATATCTGTATGTGGGGAGAGGCTTGTAGTTACAAAGCCACAGCAATCTTCACCTTACTCTTCAGTTCCCCTGAGCTCTTTGGAGCATTTTGGCATTCTTTCGCTCATTGTATTGGTTTCATTCACTCCCTTTGCTCTCATCAGCAGGCAGCTGTTTTTCAGCGAAAAAGCTCTCATAGACCCACAGAACCCCACCTCGCCAGCAACAGATACCATCCAGACAGCGACAAGCCGGTTTCATGCTAGTTAATGATAGTGAAACAAAATCAACACCCGATTATGCAAAGGTGCAAAGTCCAGGTTTTGTGTTTGTGCAATAAGTTTTTGGTTAGTTATGTTTGCATCAACACAAAATGTTTGGTTTATATTATGTTGCTGTTACTCACATTTCTGTGAGATGCAGTTGGATGAACACAGTTAAGCGGAACAGCCAGACATTTCTGTTAGGAGTTTATAGAGGCCAAAAACAGAGCTGAGAGCAGTTGTTAAAATTTACATTTCTTAAGCATGCTTCCTAATGCTGCTCCCTGTCTGCTGATTGCTTAAATGAGCAGTTGTTTTCCATATTCATTTAAAGGCAATAACATGCAAAAGATCCCCCTGTTTGAGACTGGTAGAAGACAAACAACCCCAGGAGGGTTGCGTCAGGAGGGGTGTAAAAATCTCTGCCAACATGTGGATGCATCTGCTATGTCAACCCCTTGTGTATGAGGGAGCAGCCCAAAGAAGAAACATAAAATGTAGGTGTGTACTTTACAGCTTGTTCCTGTTGCCCCAGATAGTCATGAACTTCTGACTGTAGCACTGAGAAAATCCTTCATAACTAGCTTTCAAATGCAACAAAAATCAGTTTATCAGCACTGTTCCAACCAGTGTCCTACCTGGCAATCCTTTTGCCCATTTGACCACTTTGACCAGCTGTCTCTCTCCCAGCTCGTTGAGGCTGGTGAGCAAGGTGGCAGCGGAGTCTGGCTGGCCACAGTCGTGGCCGGCATTCACGACCTCAGGCTCAATGGCCTCCAGGATGTTGAGGAAGACCAGCTGGGAGTTGAGATGCACACCAGATTTAGGAGAGATGTGTGGGATAACCTCCACTGGATCCTGAGCAACATGATCTTCTTCTGGGCTTTTCTGTTGTCCAATCTTCTTCAGCTTACGTGCTACAAACAGGAAGAAATTTGAAATTAGTTCATGTCTGTGAAGGTAACAGTTCTCAGTTCAGGTTTCACACATTTTTTTAGGACATGAATCGGGATCTGCATCGGAGTAAAACAACGCAATGGTTTCTTCTTGTCCTGCAGCACCCGCTCTGGCTAAATGGTATAAGCAGAATAAAAAGATGGCGTTAGTAGCAGTAGCTAGCTGACGCCATTAAAAATCACAAATTACATCCTCCCACATCAGGCCATACCAAGACATTTGGAACATATACGCCTATTTTACCTTTAAAAAAGCATTAGCAGAGCCTACAAGTACTATGCTGAAATAATGCATTCCTACTTTCCAAATCATATGTCAGAAATGTCTCGTACTGCAACTGTGGGTTTTAAGTAACCATTTTAAAGGAAATATTCAATTTGTCTCAACAATACTCAATACTGTGCTACTAATAGGCTAGAATATTGAATCATATTCCATTTGAATGAAGACTCACTGAACAGATGAGCCTCATCTAATGGAAAGTCTTTCATCATCATGTGCAAGCCCTTACTGGTAACGTGGACATAAAAATTTTTTTATTTTTTTGACCTTTGCAGAATCCTAAAATATTTCCATTAACTATACGGTTTAGTGAATCTCTTATTGTGTTTCTTTGTGGGATTATATGTATCGTTAAAGACAACAAAAACCAACAACACAAAATAGTGTATGTTAAAAAGTAAACTAATTGCTTTCCCATCTTGAGTTTAAGAAACCTGTAATTTCTTCCTCTACAAATGCTGAAAATCCCGCAGCAGCTGCTCTGTATGGCAACCTGCACTTACAAACCAAATGAGAGCAGGAGAAGCTGCCAAATACATTCAGTTCTTTAACAGTCAGATTTAAGATCACCTATAATTCACTAAACTCAGTCCCTGACTGTTTTTTTTTCCACAAACGGTTTTATGAACAGTTAAGCTTCGGCTCAGCCTCCTATTTGGGAATGTCGGCTCGCTGAAAGAGTGAAAATACAGGAAAATACAAATAGCGACGATCTGACGAGTGTACTGGAGAACAAGTGCTTATGTGCTGTGGCAATTTTTGAAGTGCAACAAGATCTTTCGTACAGGCATAATTTTACAATCTAATTTTCTGACAATTAATCTGTTGTCGTGTTGGGGGGAAAACAAAAAAAGAGATGGGGAATCAAACTAGGAACTTATTAAATTTTAAATCTGTTTCATCAGCGTTGAGTGACAGTAAAAAAGTAACTGTTAATTGTCATGCAATTGCCTCTTGCAGCTTCTGTGCAGAGAATGTCTAATTAAAACTGCAGCCTGGCTCTTCAGTTTGATAAATATTGAACTGCCAGTTATAGACACGACTTAAGTCGCTCTCAGGAGTGGCAGGGCTGAAAGAAAATTGCAGATTATATAAGACGGATAATTTGCAAGTCTCACATTTCCATCCCTGATCCAATAACAAACATTTTGAGTAAAAATGGTTTATTAAAATTTTTTCCTTGGGATTCTCAACTGTGACACAGGCAGGCATCTGATCTTTGCAGAGCACAATGTAAATGGTTGGGTTGAGCTAACCTGACGCTCTCCATACTTGAGCTTAAACGAATGTAAAGAGACAGAGACGCCCAAAAGTAGGAGTTTTTGTTACACTCGAAGATCTGGTCCAGGAACAATAAATATTTCAAATTGGTGATAAACACTCGCATTAACTGACATACTTTGGCATCTGTGTCATTGTGGGAGTAAAAAAGTGATTTTTCCAGTATTAACTCATCTTCTCTCAAATCACATCACATAGGTGAAATTTATTGCACCTTTTACGCCCAGTGGGTTCATCGTTTTTGATCACATCTGCATTACAATCACCATCTTTACAATCACTGTCTTTCAAGGCCCCTGGACTGAATAAAAAAACACAAAATTCAGTTGAGCGTCTCCTCTCATACTTTTGTATAATGCGTGACGTTCTAAAATTATGAGAGATACAAAAGCACACGACGTCAGTAAAACTGAAGATTACATCAAGTCAAGTGTGCCAGAGAAATGTTCACATTTTTATATAAACAGAATAACTGTAAATAATAAACATATTCTAGTTATAATCAATACCATACAAGTGCTTTACATAGTATAACATTATATTGTAATGAAATAACCAAGACGTCAATATAATAATCCATCCATCCATTCATCTTTTCAGTTATATATATGATTGTCACATATGTAACAATTTCTGTGAAAATGTCCAAGTTTGAGGACTGGATCAAACCTTTACTTGTTCTTCCTAATTTATGGTTGCCTTACTTTGAATACCAGTGAACCGTACATACAAAACAATGACTCACGACTGGGAAAAACCAAAACCTTCTGCTCAGTGATCACTTTGGACTGAACGTCACAGGCCAGTGTTTACTTGGAGACACATATTTAGTGTCCCTATCAAAATGTCAAGTAAGGGCTTGAAATGTAAATCCTTCTGTTGGATAATTCCACAGAAGTGCTCATTATCACCTCTTAATTACTACTGTTCTGGTTTTTGTACAGTACTGTATGCACTTGTTTCTACTTCATGTGCTTTTCTGTAAGAAATTATGTCATTTGAAATTTAGCAGTATTGCTTTAAAACATGAATGTGAACTTTATTTTCTGGTAATCTAAATATGATCGTAATATTATCTGATAACTGCAAGAACATAGTGTTTTTATTACTCCACTACTGCCTTCTTTTACCCCTGTTATTAGATAAATTTGAAACTAAGTCTAAAATATGTAACTAAATATACTGCTAGTATTTTGTAATAGCTTTAGTAATTGGTACTCTTTGTTTGTCACTATAGTAGCACACCCAAAGACCACCCAATCAAAATTAAATAAGTAGTAGAGAAAAAAAACCCCCACAACAACACAGAAAACATGAATCCAGATCCTACGCTATTATTGGGCAGGCAGCCTACAGACCACCTGCCAAGTCTTACATTCCAAATCCTCTTGACGTGATCAGAGGTACAAACACACAGAGGTCAGAAGAAACAGATCATTGTGTCTCTTGGCACATGTACAGCTGTTCAACTGTGACCTCAGCGCAAGGCAATAAATAAAACACACATATACACATTCTCACTGCTTGCAAAACATAAAAAAATCAAACACTCAAACATACAACATATACGTGAGGGATTTTATTGTTCTCTGAGAGAATAAATGACTATTATTCCAGCGTACCTGTTGTAGAAGCTTTTGACCTTGTAAGACATGTTGTGATGCCCTATCCTGTATAATATTCACTGATCTGTGAATTCAGTTTGAAATTTTCCTTCATTTGCATCTTTTCTGACCGGCTGCAGGGCACCAAGAGAGAACATGTGACTGCGTATGTGCATTATAGTTTTCCTTAGCTCCATATCTAACAAGCACTTTGATTTTTTTCTTTGAAGAGATCAATAGATATGTGGACTAGAGTGTGAGCTATTATGTAGAATTTCAAAGTAAATTCAATCAAATTAAATAAATAAATAAACTTTGCTTACTAATTGATTATTTTCATCTTGCTAATCCTGCTAATACAACAGCATTAGTTAAAGTCTCTCATCAGACACAGAAAAGCTGTTCTGAGGTTTTGGAGGGAATAAAGGACTGCTGTTCTTTGGCTATCAAACAATCATACAGTAGCAATATGGATTGGAAAGAATTAGTATTTTTAATATTAGTTAAGTCAAGATGTTTGTTATTTATTGTACAAATATAATAATAATAATAATAATAATAATAGATGTAAATAAAAACAGAATGGAATAATTTGTAAATCTCATAAAACCAAATTCAAATACAACATGGAAAACATCAAATGTTTAAGCTGAGAAAATTTTAAGAAAAAAAATAGTCATTTGAATTTGATGGCAGGGTGTTTACCACTGTGTAGCATCTTTTCTTCTTTCAACAACTGTCTGCAAACGTCTGGGAAGTAAGGAGAGCAGCTGCTGGACTTTTGGGAGAGGAATGCTTTCCCATTCTTGTCTGATTGCACTCAGCACTCAGCAGTCCTGGGTCTTCCTTGTGTACTTTTTGTTTAATGATCTGCCAAATGTTTTCAGTTGCTGAAAGGTCTGGACTGCAGGGAGGCCAGTTCAGCACCTCGACTCGTCTATTATGAAGCCATGCTGCTGTAATAAATGCAGTAACGATTTAGAATCATCTTGCTGAAATATGCAAAGCCTTCCCTGAAAAAGACATTGTCTGCATGGGAGCATGTAAATACTTTTCAGCACTGATGATGCCTTTCTAGATGTGCAAGCTGCCAATTTCATAGACATCAGAAATGCAGATTTTCTTTTAAGCGAGTGCTGATAAAAAGTTGGATAGTTCCAATCCTCTTTAGCACAAAAGGTCACGGCATCCATGGTTTCTGAAAGGAATTTCAGATTTTGATTTTCATTAGTCCATTTTAAATGAGCTTTGGCCCAGAGAAGGTGTTTCTGGATCATGTTCACATATGACTCCTTTGAATAATAGAGCTTTAACCTGCATTTGTGGATGGAGCAGTGAACTGTGTCCACAGACAGTGATTTCTGGAAGTGTTTCTGAGCCCATGCTGGGATTTCCACGACACAATCATACCTGTTTCTCATGCAGTGCTGCCTGAGGGACAAAGATCACAGGCAACTGATATTGATTTATGGCCTTTTCTCCAGATTCTCAGAATATTTTAATGATCTAGATGATTAGATGCACTTCAATTTTAGGAATTTGAGGAACATTATTCTGACACTGTTCCACAAATTGTAGATTTAAAGAGTTTTTTGCAGATTGGTGAACCTGTGTCATCCATCCAGCCAGCCAGCCAGCCAGCCAGCCAGCCAGCCAGCCTGCTTTTGCTTTTGAGAAACTCTGCCTCTCTAAGATACTCTTTTTATACCCAATCCTGTTACTGACCTGTTGCCATTTAACCCAATTGCTGCAAAATGTTCCTCCAGCTGTTAATTTGTAGTACTACTTACTTTTCCAGATTTTTGTTGCCCCTTTTTTGTTGAGACGTGTTGCTGCCATCAAATTCAAAACAAGATAAGATTTTTTTTATAAAATATTTAAATTTCTCAGTTTTATCACTGTGTCCTTTTTTGGAATTGGGGATATATATGCTAGCATGCAAACAGGGACTCAAACCAGCAACCCACAATTTACTAGTCGGCTGTCCTAAGCTCAAGTCTTTGTCTAATATAAGGGAGCAGATAAATGTATCCTTGGATTCAATCTATCTTGGATGACAGTTCTTAAGGGATCAGAGTCTCTACCTGGCTTGGGAAGACTTTGGAATCTGACAGGAGGAATTAGGGTAAATTGCTGGGAAAAAGGTAGTTTTACCTCAAGGCAGATGGATAGATGTGAAATACTAATGTTATAGTTTGAACTCTGGGATGTGCTGTGCTAGAATTAAAATAACTAGAACTGCTTGCTTTTTGACAAGGCCTCCCCATTCCAAGTGTTCAAAACCAACGGAAAACTACCCACTGGATAGTATAGCTGCAAAGCAAAACTTTGACTAAAGTAATAACATCAAATCTGTCAGTGAAACTATGGAAGGATGCTCCTATTTCACGAAACCTCTTTTAATTTTAAATAAATACTGGAGAGAGAAAAAAAAAGGGTGGTTCGTGTACATCATTAAATAAAGCTGGCTGATGGCTGTGTCCCACCATTGTTGGGACACCTTCATTGGACCAAATGACCAAATACTTTATTACTCAAACTCTGTAGTTCAGTAAATGACGTTCACTTGTTTCTGTCATTATTAACTCTTGTTTGCTGACAGTGAAACACTAGCCAGCCTGGATTTTGACTTGCTTCTTTTATATTCAGATCCTCAGGTACTTAAAAGCCTTTATTTGCCTTGTGAAGACTGACAGCAGAAATGAAAAAAATTCAGAGGAAAACAATTGACTTACCTTGAGGCAGATAGATAAATATGAAATACTACTATCATCATTAGCATTGCGTGAACTCTACCCTATAATTAAAATAACTTGCATTACCTGTTTTACCTGATATGACTGTGGAACTTTTATCATTGCAATAAACTGACTTACAGACTCTTATTTTTTTTTTAAAGTCAATATAAAATCTAGCAGTCGAACTTTAACAGAATGGTCCCAATTCCCTGAGCTGCCAAAGAAAGCCAGAGAAAGCCAGTGGCTTGTGTGTATCATTAACTTAAGAAGGTTTAACTCTGACTTGCTGATTGCGAAACAGTAGACAGCGTGGACTGTGAGACACAGGTCTTCTGTTCATGTCTAAAGAAGCCCCAAAAGCTGTTTTTAAAGCCTCCCAGACAGTTTAATATATTCTATGACATGCATTTCCACTGGGATAGCTGAAAAATAAAAATAAAACTGAAAGTAGATATTCACTTTCTATTTGTGGATGTAATTAACATTCCAGGAATAATATGGAACTCATGTGATAAAAATCAAATCAATCATAAAAACTATGATTGAAACAGACATAACATAAACAAGAAGCTTCTCTTCAGACCTTCCAAACTACAGACAAGGGAAACAAATAACAGATATAATCTATGTATATAGCCGCCAGTGCATTTGGCATTTGGTAATACATTAGCCATAATATTCTGTAAGCAATTTAGGACTTTAAAGTATTTTAAGTAAAACACCATCTGGGATAATAAGACCAAATATATAATTTCTCTGCTTCCACTTCAACAAATGATTGCCATAAATTTCACTGTGAGATGCCAAGAGTGAATTACATGTCTATGATGAGAAGATAAGTGAAAGGAACGTTTTAGCCACAACCAGAAAAGGTGTCCCTTTTTACTAACAATCACAGCATTAGATCACATTTTCCCTCCATGGGTTTGTCAGTGACTGGTGGCAAAATTACCAGCATGTCTGCTGCTTTAATTCACATGTCTCATGTCAGCTTTGTGCTTCCAGTACAATTTTCACCGTTAACAGAATGAGAAAATGGAAGAGAGTGAAAATTGAACACAAGACTAAAATTAGTCCACTACATGTCAATCTTTACAGCCTAATATGACGAGCAGGTCTTGGTGACAGTAAGGAGAAGTGAATGGAAGAGGTCTAAATTGCATGGCAGCTCAGTCAGGGGCTTGATTATCAGTAACATCCCCTATTGTGATGATGCTGCAATTGAAGAGAGCCAGATAAGATGTGCAGTGTAGAAAGAATAAAATACTTCTCAGGAAACCATTAATAGTTTCACTTTTAGGACTGCACTTTTCTTTGTAGTGTGCTTTGTTCAGCTGTCATATGGTGCACAGTGTTTAGTATAGTTCTTTCTCACTTTCTCTATGTATATATACCTTGAAAAAGTAGTCCGACTACTGATTACTCCTTTAAAAAGTAACTTAGTTACTTTACTGATTACGTAAATTTAGTAGTAACTAAGTTAGATTACAAGTTACTTTATTAGTTACTTTCAACAGCCAACAAGTGATCGTCTGTCATAAAGTAATTCAGATGGTTCTGTGTGTTTTTATGTGTAATGTCTTTGCTTATATTGGTAAATAGAGTGCAGTCAACATGATTTATGAAGGGCTTATATATAAAATGCAGAAATAACC
>JASGAU010344197.1:0-24141 GCA_030220045.1 Australoheros facetus
ATGGAGGTGCGGAACATGGTCCATTCGGACTCAATGTCCTCAGCCTCCCTCGGAATGCTGTCGAAGTTCTGCCGGAGGTGGGAGTTGAAGATCTCCCGGATCTCGGGAGATCTTCAACAGAATATTTTATCATTAAAAAAAAAGAACATCAAAGAAAACCCAACATGAAAGGCTTGTAAATTAAATATAATCTGACCTCTTGGCTCCTGTGCACACCATCTTCCCAGAACTGAAGATCAGAGCAGTGGTCCTGGGCTCTCGTATTCTCATGATGACTGCAGCAAAACGCTAACAAATGGAGACAGCAATGATGGCCATTATTACAGACATCTTGTTTTAAAAAAAAAAATACAACCATTTCTGCTTTAACTGCTGCTGGGTCAGTATTTTGATATTTTGTAAAGGTAGCTGGATAAGACTGATGGTGATGGTAGAGGTGAAATGTTTAGTTTGTTTAAAAAGGGAAAAAAAAAAAAAAAAGCTATTCAAAACAAACATCAATATCTTTGTCTAGCTGGTAGACAACAGAAAAAAGTCTGTTAAACCATTTATTGATATTTTACTTTTAATTTATAAAATATAAATATAAACTGACTCTCTGGAAGACCTCCAGATAACTGTTGGTTCTAAGATCTAATGGCACCACCTGCTCCAATCTCTCTATTGTAAACAAAGTGGAACATAATATAGAGGACAGCTGTGTAAACCTGTGCATTTCTTCAGGACTTCAGGCTATTAAATGAATGGTCTGTGTCAGAGTAAACAGGCATATCACCATTCGTCTGAAGCGCTGTATGACCACATGCTGCACAGGGGCATGGAAATTAACCTGCATTAGCTGTTTCAATTGAATCTTAAAAATGCATACAATACTTATACAGACATTATACCTGCCCCTTTTGATTGTTTTAAAAAGGGAGGAAACTCACATCACTGAGCTGTAGAGTAATAAAAACCCTCACCTTTGGGTTGTACTCTGCATTTCTGGCTCTCAAGGCAATGGTCTTCAAATCTAGTTTACAACCCAGGTTTACAGTAGATACTATATTCCTAAATGTAAAGAAGACATGAAAAGAAAACACTTGAGTAAAAGATATAAAGTCAAATGTACTTTTCATTTCTCTAAAGTACAATTTTGGTCTATATCTGTGCAAGACTGTCTATCAGAAAGAGAAACATTTTAAACAGTTACTATCACCAAGAATACCAAAAAAAAAAAAAAAGAGAGAAAGTGGGGATGTGAACCATACTGTAGCTGTGGTATTATGCCAGAGGTTTCAGAGGCAGGTGTGGCCGGTGTGACTGGGGTCATGGGGGTCAGCGGGGTGGTGAAGAGTGGGGTGTTTCCTGGCAGTGCAGTCGTGGTTGAGCCCGTTACTGTCTGGGAGTGGAAAAGTTGAGGGGTCTGCCCTGACGCTCCTGGAACGAGGAACAAAAAAAGGTTTGTGTGTCTTTGTAATATGAACTAAAGATGAACTCCTACCATGTCTGAGACATGAATGACTGAAAGATTTCTCAGAATAAATGTGGAAGAAAAAAAAAAATGATGTGTGTTGTACCTGAGCTGGTCTGCTGTGCCTGTTGCTGTTGCTGTTGTTGCTGCTGCTGTTGCCTCTGCTGTTCCTCCAGTATAGACAAACTGTTGGTGTTCTGCACTGGCTGAGGAGTCAGACCAGAGCCATATGGCATCATGGGACTGAAGATTGGCATGCCTGGGGTCATGGCACCCTGCATGAGAAAAAAATGAAACAAAAAAGCATGATGGAACAGAAATTAATTGTGGACAAAATATTAGAAAATAGTTCCACAATGTTAGAGGGCCTTCCAGCCCATTTTCAACCCACTGAGGATATGAGGATCTATGCAGCTAGCTTCCACCAGTGAAAGGGTCACAAATTCTGAACAAACTAAAAAACCCATTTAAAGGTGTCTTTTTGGCCCATGAGGGGTTTTTTGTGTGAAATAAAGTGGCAACATCTGAAATAATGATCTATGGCAACATCTAAGTTGAGTAACTGAAGGGGTGTTCATTCGTGGAGCAATTTACTCATCATCCATCACTTTGTAGCTAACAGTTCATCATTATCAGACAGCCCAGGAACTGGTTGCCTAGATAACTCTCTAATATATTTATCACTCAGTCATAAAATCAATCAGTAGTATCCTTCATTCTCACTGGCAGTAACTTAAATCGGTTGCCTCCAAGTTGAGAAAAGTTTTACTTGGGATCTGCCCACTTTGCGTCACCAACAGTTATTTCACCCACTGTCGCTTTAAGTCTCCGAATGTCCCTGACTTTCTATGGTTTCCTGCAGGGATGGTCCTTGAGCTTTGATAATGCTTGTGTGCCGACAATCCATAACTGATGTTTCATTGTGTTTCACTGTGTTCTTCACAGACTTTAACTGCATTGGCAGTGTGTCTGGGATCATCTTAATGCTGAATAATTAAGCTGTTGCCAATCAGACACTTTCCAGATGGTATTGCATCCATCCATTCTCTTCCGCATATCCTGTTCAGGGTCACGGGGGGGCTGGAGCCTATCCCAGCTATCATAGGTCGAGAGGCAGGGTACACCCTCTACAAGTTACCAGGGCTAACACAGAGAGACAGACTACAATTCACACCTATGGGCAATTTAGAATCACCAATTAACCAGTAACTGCTTGTTTTGGACTGTGGAAGGAAACCGGAGTACCTGGAGAAAACCCACGCGGAGAGAACATGCAAACTCTACAAAGAAAGGCTGGATGTGAACCCAAACCTTCTAGCTGTGAGGCAACAGTGCTAACCACTACACAGAATCTTTTGAAAAAATCCCCAACACCACTGGATGAAATGCAATCCCAAACATGACAGAGCCTCCACCACGTTTTAGACATGGCTGCAGACACTTACTGTCTAACCTCTCATGACAATTTGAAGCAAAAATTTTTTTTTGAATTTCTTTATATTTTACTCCAAGTCACTGGAAGCAAAAATATGAATAAAATTAGACTTTTATACATGTGGGTTCATTTTTAAAAAGCCTCAATTATATTACCGGAGGAGACGCCAGCCCTTGGAAGGGTGGTATGCTGTTGTTCTGGTCCATCTTTTTAGTTCCCCAGGTTAGTTCAGTCCCACTCAGGAGAAAGCAGCAACACAGGCGTGATAATACAACCAGCAGGGCCTTTTAGAGCTTCGATCTGCGATCTTTTGTACAGGAGAAATAGAACGGTTATCCTCGGCAGCAGCGAACTGCCTGGAAAGATGAGTAGAAGCATACTTTACTTAGACAAACACTCAACAACGCGGAGTAAACAACATGCAAATGAATGAAGCCAAAATCATGCAGCTGTAACCTGTGGCGCCAACACATTTAAACAGCTTTAACCTTTCGTAACACTACTTTAGCTGTCTCGTTAACCTCTGGCCCAATGCGTGAGGTGTCTTTTAATCAGTTAAGTGTAGAAAAATGCCACTGAAAACGTTCCCAAGCGGACCTCAAACAAAATGAAACGTATAAACGCACGAACTAGCTGAAGTTAGCGGCAGTTAGCATTAGCAATCACGAAACCGCAAACTAAACGTTTAAAAACTACGGCTTTATGCGCTTAAAACAGCTGCAAATAACTCAAACATCTGTCATGACAACGCAGCAAATTACTCTTTAACTTACAAAGTATCACCGTTAAAATCAACGCACGAACAACATTAATTCAGTTCCAGCACCGTATCAACCCCGGACCTCTTCTCGGGCGCTCACGACCTACTTCCGGAAGCTTCTCCTTCTTCTTCCGGTGTGTCACAGTTCACCGCAGACACAGCAAAGATGGCGTCCCTGAGTGACAAATCAGTTTGGGATGAAGTGGAGGATGGGATCGGTGAAGAAGTATTAAAAATGTCTACAGAGGAGATAGTTCAGCGCACTCGTCTCCTCGACAGCGAGATAAAGATAATGAAGAGCGAGGTGTTGAGGGTGACCCACGAGCTGCAGGCTATGAAGGATAAAATCAAAGAAAACACGGAGAAGATAAAGGTGAACAAAACGCTGCCCTATCTGGTGTCTAATGTGATCGAGCTGCTGGATGTGGACCCTAACGACCAGGAGGAGGACGGGGCTAACGTGGACCTGGACTCCCAGAGAAAAGGAAAGTGCGCAGTCATTAAAACCTCAACCCGGCAGACCTACTTCCTGCCGGTGATCGGGTTGGTGGACGCCGAGAAGCTAAAGCCGGGAGATCTGGTGGGTGTCAACAAAGACTCCTACCTGATCCTGGAGACTCTACCCACTGAGTATGACTCCAGAGTCAAGGCCATGGAGGTGGATGAGCGCCCCACAGAGCAGTACAGCGACATAGGGGGTCTGGACAAGCAGATCCAGGAGCTGGTGGAGGCGATAGTCCTGCCCATGAACCACAAGGAGAAGTTTGAAAACTTGGGCATCCAGCCCCCTAAAGGGGTCCTCATGTATGGACCACCTGGCACCGGGAAGACCCTCCTGGCGAGGGCGTGTGCTGCTCAGACCAAAGCCACATTCCTGAAGCTTGCAGGTCCACAGCTGGTGCAGATGTTCATCGGAGATGGAGCCAAGCTGGTGAGAGACGCCTTTGCCCTGGCCAAAGAGAAGGCCCCGTCCATCATCTTCATCGATGAGCTGGATGCCATTGGAACCAAGAGGTTTGACAGTGAGAAGGCTGGAGACAGAGAAGTGCAGAGGACCATGCTGGAGCTGCTCAACCAGCTGGACGGATTTCAGCCCAACATGTTGGTCAAGGTAAAGTCACCTGTTTTTAACACTTTATATAGAGCATGTACCACACTGTGCAATAGGTCACTTTTCTCTGGAGTGGAGCAAGAGTTTGCACCACAACTCTGCTACCATTTTACTGTAACTGAATATTCAGTACTGATAATGATGAACATATAATCTTTGTCAGGATAGATCTATGAGGCACCTTAAGTTTAATTGTGCAACAACACATTCTGAAAAAATAAGAAAAAAAAGGAAGTTAGAATGCAGTCTTTATCCAAATCATCACAATAATACTTTACAATATGATGACCAGAGTTTAATTGCAGTGATGTTGTCTTTATTATTTAGGTGATTGCTGCCACCAACAGAGTGGACATCCTGGATCCTGCCCTGCTCCGCTCAGGTCGTCTGGACAGGAAGATCGAGTTCCCCATGCCGAACGAAGAAGCCAGGGCTCGCATCATGCAGATTCACTCCCGTAAGATGAATGTCAGTCCCGACGTCAACTACGAGGAATTGGCTCGCTGCACCGACGACTTCAATGGCGCCCAGTGCAAAGCTGTGTGCGTGGAGGCTGGCATGATTGCGCTGCGCCGTGGAGCCACTGAGCTGAACCATGAGGATTACATGGAGGGAATCCTGGAGGTCCAAGCAAAGAAGAAGGCTAACCTTCAGTACTATGCCTGAGGACACTACCTGTGTCTATGTTTGTGTGTGAGAGCCTTTGATTATTGTTAAACTTGAGAAATCACATGTTACTATTTCTGATTATCTTGAGTTAATAAAAAGAAATAAAGTTTCCTGACTATTTTTTGTTGTGTTTCCTTTAACAGTTTAAAAAATATTTTAAGGGTTTCAAGTGCTATTTAAAAGCAGCACATCTGGAATTTCATCGTAGGCATGAGTCCTTAACAAATTCCAGATTTGATATTTACACTGTAACGGCAATGTTTGTCACTATCACTTACATCTCTTGTTGAATATTTGGTAGTTAAAATAGATACAGATGTCTTGTGCCTGAAGTCAGCTCTAGCCCAACTGCAACCTGAGTTGATAAGCAGTTAACAAAATAGATGGTAAGGTTCATCTTACAGCTGTTGACAGAAATTTAAATACACTCATAGGTATGAATGTCATGGTAATTTGGGTCATTTAGTATTTTCTTTGGACTGTTCCTTTTCCAGGGTGAAAAGAATACATAAGTCTCCCATGACTTTAAAAGACAAGAATTGGGTGCACAAGTTTTAATTTATTTCTAGCTTTTCTCTTATCCATACACATTCAAAAGTATACATACAGGCTCAAATACATGCATACACCCCAACTAATATTTGGTTAAATGTCCCTTAGCAAGTTGCACCTCGACCAGACACTTTTAGTAACCATCAGCATGCATCTGGCATAATTCTGGCTGGATATTAATCACTTAGCAGAACTGGTAAACTTCATTTAAATTGGTCCCAGCTTTTAAGCATAGCACAGATTTTCAATAGGGTTGAGGTTGGGGCTTTGGGAAGGCCATTTGAGCAGTTTAATGTTAGCCTGCTTTATCCTTCCAAAACCAATTTTGATGTGTGTTTGGGATCATTGTCCTTTTGGAACACCCGATTGTGTCCATATTTCAACCATCTACTGTTGATCTGAGGTGACGAAGAATTTGGAGGTAGTTATTATTCCATCTACTTTGTGCAGTGTACCCATACCACTGGCAACAAAACAGTCCCAGAGCATGATGCTACCACTGTCATGCTTGACAGCAGTTACAGTATTCTTAGGTTTGAAAACCTCACCTATACTCCTCCAAACTTCCCTTTTGTCACTGTGGCTAAATAACTCAATCTTTGTCTCATCTGACCATAAAACTTCTTCAGAAGGCATCTGGCTTGTCAATGTGGACAGCTGAAAATTTCAGTCGAGCTTGAAGGTGTTGATTTTGGAGCAGGGGCTTCTTTCTTGGTCAGCACCCTCTCAGTCCATCGCAATGTAAAACCGGCTTCACTGTGAACAGCAGTTTCCAGTTCACGCCAAAACTTGTCCATGTACAAATCATTAAAAACGTGACATTTACTTTCAAATGTGTCTAAAAGTTATAAATGTAATATAATATATATAAATATAAAAAGGGTCTTAAATACCGGGCAGCACGGTGGCGCAGTGGTTAGCACTGCTGCCTGACAGTTAGAATACCATCTGGTTATGAATATGAATACCAACATTGTTACAAAGAAATAATTACCCAAACTAATTTCCTTACTTTTTTGCAGTTTACATTTAATAGAATTAATATTATTGGAGACCATACACCTTTCGTCACAATTCAGCCCTTGTCCAAGTTAATTTGACTCACCCGTTTCCAGCAAATCAGCTTCAAGAGCTGACTGTTCACTGGGTGCCTCACTTATTTTAATGTTATACACTCACATGAGATTACTCGAGATCAGATTGGGTCATATGTGGCCAATGAACTAAAAGGAAATTTACAGTCCTGATGAACGATGTATGCCTACCACGCTACCAGATGCTTCTAAATGGAAAAAAAAAAATCATAAACAGGCCCATTTTTATTATTTTAACAGGTGTTAGAGACTGCTTTCATTTGTCATCTTTTGGTCATTAAAAACAGGTTTATCTGAGGTGGAGTGCACAATGAACAAGCAAAGCAGACTTTTAAATTGTTTACATTTATTAAGAATGTAAAAAGAACAGCCAAGACGGTCTCCTTCCAAAACATAATGAAAAAACTCAAAACAGAGGCAGAGTCTAAGTAAGGGCGAGTGAAGAACTTGCTTCTCAGAACAGGGGTGTGGATCCAGGATTACAGGATCACTCTGCCAGAGCACATAAAAGAGGATGTGAACAGGAATTTCTGGGAAACATAGGAAAGAAAAATAGTTCCCCAGTTAGCCACACTAAGGTATCTGTTTGAATCAACACTCCTGTTTTGAGAAGCCTGATGTAAAGGGGCCCAAGCTGTAGAGTGGATGTGCACCAAACAGAAAAACTAGAGGCAGATGGAAACATCATGTTTCCTCCTCAGTCCTTCCTCAGAGGTATAGTCTGCTCATTAATGCCCTCCTTAGTGATGACACAGACCCGAAGGGCATCTCCGGTGTAGACGTCTCTCTCTGCAGCTGAGATGAAGACGTCTTTGACCAGCTGAATTGCCTTATCCTTAGTCAAAGGAACGTGCTCGACACCCTCCATGTTCTTGAAACCAATCTGTGGGGGGGAGAGAGAACCAGAGTCCACTGTTTGTCTGTGTTCTTAAAAGAAAATAAGTAAGTAATTTGTTTATACTTTGAGAGGACCCATGCACACAAACATCATAAGGAAGAAAAAAAAAGAAAACAAGACAGACAACAGACCACATTAGGCTAATTTCCACCTGCAATCCCTCAGCAGGTAAACAACATCCACCCAGTTACCGCCAACCCATTTAGAGCCAATTTCAGGTTCACCTCTACCCCTTTACATAGAATTGTTATCCATATGGCATACCTAAATGGAGGTCACATTACAGAAGAACTGGAAGGCCGATGCCAAATTTGTGAAACTATTCTTATTTAGTATGTTGCTAAAATGCTCGCTAACCCTACTATGTTGTTTGTCATGACCTGGTGGATGCTGAGAAGTTATATAAGCTTTAAAAAAAAAACAAAAAGAGATACTCAAGATACAAATACATGAATATTTTAAAAGTTATGGCAATATTAGGTTAGTAGGCGTGCATGTTTTAAGAACCTGGTTATCTAGTAGCGGCTGTAGCATGGCACTGGCTGATCCTCCGGCCTTGTAGGTGTCTCTCTGGTAGGAACCCACTGGGTCAAAGCTGTACACCGCTCCCTTACCTGTATTAGAGATATGCAATATTTCAAATAGAAAATGGTTATTACATACAGAAGAAAACACAACCTGTATGCTACAAGAACACCACATTAAAATAACTCAAACATCCTGCTGTATTTTTTGGGGACTGTCACCTTTTTGACTGTCACTGTGATTTTTTTAATATGTGTTTTATTATTTTGTGCATGTTGTAATTAGATAGATTGCTTTACTTTCTTCTACAGGAGAAAATAGTTACTGTACTTGTATGAATTAGCCTGCCTGTTATGTATGTATGCCAATAGAGGTCTGATCTCCAACTTATGAGATCTGCAACAATTGTTTCAGTTTTTCATACATTAAGGGGGAGATTATCCTCATAACAGCGCCTACAGCGTGAGCCTGTCCACTTAAGCTGTAACCTGATTATTTTATTAGCATATTTAATTCTGTCTCTCAACAACTTTTAGTTTGTTTCCTGAAGTTACTACAAGAACTGGAGTAATCGTATAAACCTTATTTACTTAAATATGTCTGCTGCATTAAAAAAATACAAAATCTAATCATAGCAAGAAAGGAAACGAGAGCTACAGCCTGAACAGTTTTGAAAAAAAATTTACTAATCACATCAGCACCCACCCTCTTCATCCAGTCCTCCAATGATGTTGTAGACATAGTAAGGAAAGAACCTCCTGCTGTACAGGATGGTGGACAACATGGCGGCAATGGCTCCGCTGGTCATTATCTTGTTGTTCGAGTGTTTGTACATCTGAGAGATGAGAAAATATTAGTACGAGTGTGTTGTAGTCAGCCTTGATAGTGTCTGAAAGTCTCTTTGTGGGTAATAAGAGACTCGTTATCCATCATGTAATTTGAAAGCAAAAATCTTTCTGCAGTTCACCTTTAGTCTGGCTTCAATGATTTTTGTCAGGGTCAGGCAGTCGCCATGGAAACCGCTGCAACCAAGGACAGTTGTGTCTGTCCTGTAAGGGGAGAACAGTAAGGAAAATTATCTTCATCTGGTAGTTTTATCCCCAGGAAGCAACAGCTGCTTTGCTGCACACAAAGCTACAGTGCTGTGAAAAAGTATCTACCCACATTATTTTTTTCTTTGTTTTTTGCACATTTGACACAGTTCCATGTTTCAGATCACATTAATTTTGCTTTGTCTTTTTTTTTTTTACTTTGCTGCTTCAGGACCTGAACAACTTGCTGTAATTGATGGAACCATAAATTTTGCTCTCTACCAGAAAATCCTGAAGGAAAATATCCGACCATCAGTTCGTGACCTGAAGCACAAGTGCACAAAATTTATGTTTTGGAGTTGCCTAGTCAAGACCTTAAACAGGATGTTCATGCTTGAAAATGCTCCAATGTGGCTGAATTAAAACAATTTCCCAAACAAGAGTAGGCCAAATTTCCTCCACAGCGAAGTGAAAGACTCAATGCCAGTTATAGCAAAAGCTCGATTGCAGTTCTTGCTGCCAAGGGTGGCACAACCAGGTATTAGGTTTAGGGGACAATTACTTTTTCACACAAAATGAGGAAGGTTTGGATAGATATTTTCCCCTTAATAAATGAAATAATCATTTAAAAACTGCATTTTGTATTTACTCAAGTTACCTTTGACTATTATTAAAATTTGTTGGATGATTTGAAACATTTAAGAGTCACAAATATGAAAAACAAAACACTAAGAAATCAGGAAGGGGTCAAATACCCTTTCACAGCACTGTATACATTTACACACTATTAAAGGCTTCACGGGGCACTTCCCATCATTCATAAGGTTTTGCCTCTCAGTGGCTTGAGAGAGAGGTGACCGTGCACTTACAGCTTGTAGCATTTTGGGGAGTCCCGGCTGTGGATTGAGTAGCCTTCACTCAGTCTGGTGTCTGAGGCTACGATGGCAAAATCGTCTCCGGCAACAGCCAGTACAGTTCTGCGGAAATACACAACACGGGTCAGCCTGTTCATCTCATAAGAACGGAAAGGGGACTGCTGCCCCAGGAAACTGCAGCTAACGGGAGCTAAAAGCTACCGATCCGAAACTGAAACTGTGGATTTAACTCATCTTTAATACCAATCTGTGCCCTATTTTATCGATTTGTTCACTGAGGTTGAATGAAGATGCGTTATATCTTTGATGAGATCAAAATCTTTTCGTTAACTTAACAACTGTTTTGTTGACAATTCATTTTCTGAGCGGGTTAGCTTGAGTCGAATGTAATAGGATGCAAACGTTAGCAGGCCAACTAGAAAGAAGTTGAAAAATAAGTCTCACCCTCCATTGAAGGCGTACGGTGAGAACTTGTGCTCTACTGGGCCGGTATAGTGATAATCTTTCATCTTCCCAGGATCTCCGAAATGCTGAGCAGAAAGCATGTTTGAAGGAAAAAGCCGACTGTAATGAAGCTTCTCTCAGGTAAACTCGCTGTATCACTGCAATATGGCAGCCTCTTCTTTTACTACCGTCACAGTCGCGTCTTCAGAGCGTCTCTTTGTGAGAGCGCCACCACAGGCTGCAAGCCTGTAATGCAAGTCACATCAGCGCGGAGTGTGTGATAAGAATTGCCTCTGTGATATTTCTACTGAAGTTTAATGCATTCACGAGGCTGACAGCTCTATCTTCAACATCCTTTGTCCAGTATATCCACCATCCCTCCTCTGCTTATATCCAAACCATCTCAACTTTGCTTCTCTAACTTAACCTGAGCTGTCCCTCTGATGTACTTACTTCTAATCCTGTCCATTCTGGTCACTCCCAATGAAAACCTTAACATCTCCAACACCTCCAGCTTGGCAGAGAAGATTTGCTAAGTTTTTCATGGCTGCAACTACATTCTCAACTCTGCTGTTTAACCCACAGATGCATTTTCCTTACAAATGTTGCACCATTTAAGGGGAAATAAACAGGCTTTCCAACTGTATAAGATTTGCTGTCAAGAAGCATTGTTACAAGAAAAAAATCAACCAAACACAAATTTCCTTTCTTTGTGTGCTATGTTTGGATCCCAGATCAGCTGGAGATCAGACCTTTTTATAGGGCTACTATAGAGTCTATTTTACATTATTGCATCAGCAGCTGGTTTGGAGATTTAACAGTCAACTGTAAAGCTCAAATTTTTTTAGTTGATTAAAATGGCAGTAAAATAAATAAATAATTATAATCACAGGAGCAACACTCCTCACTCCCCAAGTTATTTATGTACAGTCTACTTTATTGGCAGACTAACAGGACTTTATCTGACCCCTCACTGTTGTTCTGAGTTTGTGTTGATGATATCAGATCTGGTCCCCTTTTATAACCGCTATAAATATTCATTTGTTCCTCTATCAGTTAAACTGATAAATGAGGAGCTCATGAGTGAATGACAGAGAAATGACAAGCTTTTTGAGGTTAGTTGTTTTTTAATTATTGTTATTTATTCTAAGGTCTGTGGCTGATTTTTGATGCAGCAGGTGCCTGATCCAGGATGATTTTTCCTACGGGAAACAATAATGTCATCTTATCAATTGAATCTGTTTCTCCAGATTCAGTTGAACCAATATGGCTTGAGGATATAAGACAATGCATCTAAAATGGCTATGTGTCATCTCAAGAAACAAAGATTGGGGCTTCTTTTTGTGTCGTTAAAATGACAACATCATGCATGTTTCTCCAATGAAGTGGGTGGCTGGGTGGTTAGGTAGATATTACAAAGTCATACATTTCAACAAGTATGACCTGTCACACTTTTATGACAAAAATGCTGGGAAATTTTTTTTTAAGGTTAATGAATCAAATTCCTTCAGATTTAGTCAAACAAATTTTTAATTTGTCTCAAAATTGGTATTGTTTCTGCAAAAAAGACTGAAGTAAAATCACACTCAGTGGTAAAAANTACCTAAAAACTAAATTTCACTGAGGATGGTGCACATTGACGCTTTTATTAGTAATATATTTACTGTAGCTCTATTTCTCTAAACATAATGTAATAAAAACAATGTACCCCTGTAGTATTAAGTCGACTTATCTTATCATGCAGTGGTAAAACAGTTTGGCTTTAATAATGCAGCGCTGTTTTGAGACTTTTTAAATGATGTAAACAATTCAATTTTTGTTGTTGTTGCTCAGTCTGTGACAAATGAATGGAAACAAAAAGCAGAAGGATGTATCATTGACAGGAATTCCTATTAACAACAAATTATAGAACAAAAATTGCTAGAAAATTGATAAATCACTCTTTTTTTTAAGATTTTATTGAAAAAAAAAAAGAACACGTCAAACTTCAGTAACAAAGACAATATATTCAACAACAAATGAATGTACGATTATCAACCTGCTTATTGCAGGACAACAGAAAAAGAAACATTTCAAGTTGATTGCAGAACCATCAATTAACCATCAAGCTGATGGGTGTTAAATTCAGCGTAATTACAATTCAGTGTAATTACGAGTGGTTCAATTTTTCTGAGACTGTTTTGGTAATTAAGGCTCACTCCCAAAACCTGAATACTCCTGCAGATATGAGGTCTGACAGCCAGTGTCTTTTACACGTTAACACATACGTAGGATGAGAAGCACCATGTCATTATTGATTTAAATAAGATTTTACTGGCCTGCCTCATTAAATCCCACCTTATCAAAATACATAAAAAATAATTCAAAAGATATAAAAAAACATACAAGGATGTAATTTTGAAAGAAAAAAGATCTATTGTTTCAGTAGCAAAAGGATCAAAAGCACCTTTTTATTTTAACTGAAACAATTTCCCAGCAAACAGGTTATCACTGCAGCAACACAATGAGGCAGGAACTGTATGATTTAATGAAGGAACAGTCGACACTGTCAGTGGTCAAAGAATTCAGTGCAGTACGTTTGGATGGATACAATTTCCAGTTTAGCTTTGTTGCATCATTTCTGTAGCTGGAGTTCATTCTCTGAGCTGCTCTGCTGAAGTTAATCCCTAATCTGGACATAAAGTTAATGTAGAATCACATACATGATTCTACATTAAGAGTTAATAAAAACTTAATGCACTGATTTGGCTTATTGATGAGAATTGTGTTTTAAATTATAGGCCTGTCACAGAAAGATACATTTGTTTTCAAGCAGGTCAAGATCGTGTGTTTGGATTTTTTGTTATTTGGAAAGCTTCACTTTTTTCTTTTATGGCTCATGAACTATGCATTTATCTTTGTCCATCAAAACTGTTGGGGCATACACTTGTGTAATTTTCAAGTTTTACAGCTTCTAACGACAGTGCATTTGTGTAGAATTTGGTAATGGGATTATTTTGATGGACCTGCTAATCATTTCTGAGCTGACTTGGACTTCTTAGGTGTTTTGGCCCCTCCTTTCTTCTTGGGTGTGGTGAAATCTCTGTCACAAACTTCACATATCCAAAGCCCTGAGGAGACAGAATAAATCAGTAACTACAAACGAGGCAGGAATCGAAAAACAAATTGCAAAGCAGCCAAATGCAGTGAACGACTCAACTGAAAATTATGTGTCTGCTTTCTCAGTCCTTTGTAGTGTCCAGTCACACAGTGTTTATGGATTTGTCTACTCATTAATCCGCCTCAGAACACACCATGCCAGCTAGCAGAAACTAACGATTCTAGTCTGTGTGGACTGAAACAGTAGTGCAGGACATGCCTGGTTAGTAGTTGGTGTTTTCATATGTGATGATTTCTTATCTCAAGCAGGTTAGATCTGCAAAATGTAACCCCGCAAGGAGTCAACTACCTTTGCAAACCCAAAAACCCATTGTTAAACCTGAAGTTAGGCCTCAGGTATTCCTCCAGAACAATTTGTCAGTGTAAGGTCACCTTTGTGCCTCGATCTACTCACCTGTAGGTATGGAGTCCATTCCTACGCAGAAGGTGTGATATCCTCGGTCGCACATGTCGCAGAACATCATCTCGTCTTCGTGGTGGGGCTGCTGGCACACGGTGCAGGTCTTACACTCCATGCACTGCCAGCGGTATGTCTGAATCATGTTCACCAGCTCCTCGCTCATGTCCAAGCAGGACGGGTGGCCTGAAGTTTAAGGACATGTGCACAGAAGCAAAAAATAGGGAGACACACACGGATCCAGATAAATACACGACACATGCACAGACGGGCAAACACATGCCAAGTCATGAAAACAGGCCCATACAGACATATGAATACACCACCCTGGTATTTTATAGACCCTTCTAAGGCATTTATCCACTGACATACTGAAGCCCATCATCTTAAAAAAGTAATACTTCAAACATCAGAACATTTTCAGGCACAATAAAGATGCAGAATGTTGCTGAATAACTGCCAGTGTAAATCATGTGACAGATGACTTTGAATCTCACAAGCTCAACTCTGTTACACACAGCAGCATAAATAATATAAATACTTTAATTCATGCTAGCAAACAATTATATAAAGTTAGCCAGTCATTTAATAGATAACTAAACATTACTTTTGACTAAATACAGAGGTGATTTAATACACAGTAACTCCTGATGACTAACTACACATAATTTGCACTAAAATACAAACAAATGTGACTAAACCTGTATTAAAAAAAAAAAAAAAAAAGGAATGAAACTGCTCTTCAGATATTAGTGTGTGAACTTACCACTGTTTTCACACTGGGAGCAGTGAATGAGAGCCTCTGGCTTGCCTTTCTTGTTGGCCTCTTTACCCTTCTGGCAAATGCCACATATAGCACTGGGAATGACCTTAGGCTGCAAGGGCAGAATAATGCTATAAAAATCACACACGAGTATCCTGTAGTCATGGAAATACAGCAGTATATATTATTTAATGGCTGGGGGAAACAACACAAGGATTTTTCTACTTTTTGGGGGTACTGGAAACAAAAATTTCAATATTTGGTATCAAAGTAGCTTCTGAGGTGTTGTAAACGTAGGTTTTATTATTTAGCTACAAAAGTGATCATTGTATAAAAAATGACCACAGGCTGGTGGACTTCACAGCCCCAAAATGTATTCTGATCATTCAACTGCAACACCATACAAAGTACAGCGATCAGAATATGACTCCAAGGCAGACATGTTGCCCCAAAGAAGCGTTTCTCTTTATGACGTCAAAATGTTCAATAACTTTGAAAAATATTAATGCACTCTGACTAACGAGTGCTTCGATGCAACCATAACTTCTGTCCTCCCCATGAGTGTGCAAACTCTCTGATGATGATTTATGAAATATTTATGGAAATATAAAATTCCTGATTCAGTCCATGGAAAATCAGTTAGTAACTCCCACCTTATCCCCTAAGAATCACACGATTTTTCTTGTAGTATAACTTTAGCATTTCTAATGACATCATGCAAAAATTTACCTTCAAACTATAAAAACTGCCTGAGTTACAGGCTTTTGAAGTACACAGGTGTGGGCTAATAGAGATTCAGCCAGGTATGAAAATGTAGGCAAAAATTAGACCTTTTATACATTTGTTTTTCCAACTATCCCACTTGATGATATGACTCTTTAAAGTTTACCCCAAAATGTACTTTTTAAAGATTTTCTCCAGTTTAATATCGAACAACAAATCAAACATCCAGGATAGCAATGCTTGTTTCTGTTACTCTACATCACAGACAAAATTGGTAATATTTTGCAATTTAAATGATGACATATCCCATTATATGCTTTAGATTGTGACACTTGCAGTGAGTGTAAAATTGCTGGCACATTTCAACCCAAACCAAATGCACTTTGAGGGACTGTCACTGCCTGTTTTCATAGTACAAAAGTAAATTTCACCTGAGCTCATTAGATATGCTAAAGTTATTATACAAACCCCCAGCTGATCCTGAGGGTGTCAGATTGGAACTTTTTCGGAATTGATTGATTTTACATGAAATGACCCCAAAAACTTACAGTTGAGTTTAAAAGATGGCAGAAAGTAAAGAAACAGAAAGAGCAAAAAAAAAAAAAAAAGGCTCGGGAACCTTAAGTGAAGACATCACACAAATGGGCGACTCTTTAAAACTTATCAACCTTCCTGTAACTGTATAGAAAGCCACATAAATCAAGAAAACATTAATAAAAACAAACTGTGGATACAGCCGTAGCTCTAAAACCAAAAGCCTTTATGGCTAAATTGAGTAACAGTCAACTCAAACAAGTATGAAATTAATCTAAAGATGAACTGAGTTAACCAAGATCCCATTAATCAAACGTTTTCTCATGTAGCCTTTTTTCCAGTTATTTTATTTATTTATTTATGCTTGTATTATTTTCACCCTGCAGTATGTCCAATTACTTCAAATGCCTGAAGATAGGGCGTGATATTCTTCATTAAAATGTCCCCTGACAGGAAATGAGCAGATTAGACTAAACAGCCAAAAGCATGGTTTACTAATGATGGAAATTAAAAACTAGAAACAGAGTAGAGAAGTAGGAGCAAAACAGCAGCAGAAAAGGGAAACAAGAAAGAACTGAAAGTGGTTTACTGAACTACTAGTGCACATTTTTCAAACATATTTCTACAGCAAATCTACATTAAAGCGCACCTGATTATGACTTTGGCCTGACTCATTGGTAAAATTTATACTGCTATTTGAAACTCTTTACAACTGTAACTACATTTGTTGATTGTAGATGAGCAAGGCTAGATGATGCCCGCTCTTCCACACAGCAAAACTGAATAAGAGCAAATTATGAAACTTGATCCACTATTGATTTTTAATTTACTCAAAGCCACTGGACTCACTATTAATATAATCTGCTGACTGATGTTAATGTAATTAATGTTGTATTACTTTACACAAGTGAACCCCACAGTGAATCCATGCCTTCTCTATATGTGTTGCGTGCACCTTGATGTGCAGGCGCATTTAGTGCTGTTACTGTTTAGTTTTTTTTTTTCCTATCATACTCTTCTGGCTGATTCATCCCTCATGCTGACTGGCTGCATGCATAAACACCCACAGAAGATGGAGCATGGGGCACAACTCACTCTCTCACTGTCCTCCATCATCCACAGCATTTTTCCAGTTTTGTCTATTAATTATTAGTTGAGTTGGGAATAACAGGGAGTCTCATTTTCAGTTTTAATTTTATTATTTTAGTTTATTTAAGGAAAAGACTGAATCTAACCACTGAAGGGTTGGCTCATGTTCTACTTTATTCTTCGTTCACTTTTACCAGGGCTCCCATCTCCCTTATTTGGGCTTGTTTATATCTTTAAAAGTTTCTTGAAATGCAGCTGCGTTGTGGCATTATTTTTGCCCTTTACTCGCTACACTTAATATGTCCTGTTTATATTACAATATATATTATGGATTGAACATGCAACACCTGAATAAAAGTCTGCTGCACAGCCAGGTATTCAACAGTCAATCTAATTCCAACTTTGGTGTCCATAATTAGTTTTTATTCGTGAGTTGTTTATACAACAGCTTTCGAGTGAGGTCACCATCAACCACTGCATCTCCATTAATGGTAGCCAAACCAGAGGGAAGTAACTTTAATCAGCTAGCAGCCTTTCACATGTGATAACATTTGAAAAACAGTAACAGTCATTAGAAATCACTCAAATTTTCATCCAATGGGAAAAAAAAAATTCTTTATAGGCAGGCACGTTTTAACTTAACAAAATGATAAATCATACTTGATATCCTGTACTGTTATTAACTGACTACTTCTAGTTGATTGTGGCTACCAACACGCTATGCCACATTTGGAGGCTCATATGCAAAAAGTTGTGATGATAAAAGGTAAATTAAATCAAACTTAAAAAACACTGAATCACTTAGCAAGTAACCAGAAACTATCAAAGGACCATGCCCACACCACAAAGCTGAGCTGAACTCAACTGGACATACCCAGGTCCATTATAACATCTGAATAATCCTACAAGGTTGGATTGGAAAGTTAAACACAAATGGAAAGTGCAGAGTGGGTTGTTGGGAGCAAAGTGTTGCATTTGCATTAAGATCCAGAGTTTTTGTTTAGAATAAGTATTGAAAATATTCCACAACAGTGTGTCAGTCCACTTCTAGCTCAGCTCAGCAACAGTGTGAATAAGGTCAGCAAGGCCTCATCACGCCATGATGACATCACAGGGGCAGGTAATGCCCGTGTCAAACAGCCATCTGATACTTATTAACAGTACATCACAGAGTGTATAAACAAAGCATGTTATTTTACCGATACACACTTAAACATTAGGGTTAAGTGCCCTCTACACTTAAGATATAAATGTTAAAATTCTTTAGTGTTAACATCAACTACTTTTTAAAAGCAACTACAAACTGTATGTGGTTTATATTTACTATATCAGAGTAACAAAATGACTTTTTTATTTAAAAAGGAAGAGGAAAACTAGCAGCCAAAAACATCCACTAACTTGTCTTGGAAGTATTTATTTTGACAAGTGAGGATAGACAAGAGGTATACTGAAGACAATCAAAAAAGAAAAATTTGTCTTCACCAAAAAACAAAACAAAAAAAAAATCAAAAAAGTGAAAGTGCAGTGAAAAAGAAACGTGAACTGTTCCTTTAAATGTTCTTATTGCTCACAGTCTTGTACAAAGAAGGCAAAAAGAAAAAAAAAAAGCCATGTGGCAATCCTAAAAACAACAAAAGTGAAGACAGGACCCCCAGTGTGTGTCTGTGTGTGTGTGTCTGAGCGGACCAGGCTGTCCCAGCCGAAAAACTGACAAACTGCGGAAGCCGGAGAAAAAAAGTGAAGAAAGCTAGGGAGGGGTTGCGGGATGGATGGAGTAAGGGAGTGATAGTAGAAAGAGGAGGAGGGGGTAGAAAAGTGCTGCTGCTGTTGTTGGAGAAGAGTTCAGGTGGTTTTGTCCTCTACCTTGTACCCTGGGGTGGTTTTCTGGGACGTAGAATGGCGCTGGCTGCCCTCTTTGCCTGGAGTTGCTGTCCTGTCTTTGGCCTTGGACTTGTGGCCGTGTCCTCCTCCACCCTCCTGGCTCTCCATGTCTGATGTGTTGCCTGAAGAACTATCCTGAAGATTAAAAGAAGACGGAGGATCAGTGAAGGACAAACTGTGTAGCACTCTTGTATGAGACAGTATATCCATGATATCTGAGGTAAGTGTGGTAGAGGGTAGCGATTTTGACATAAGACCAACTGGAAATCCCCTCTGAACCCTACAACATAATCTACGATGGAACCTGACATGCACCTCTTGAGAAATGTAACTACACATCAGGTCAACACAGCCCGCCAGGATTTTGATTACCACATAGGGTTAAGAGGTGATTTCTGGTTACGCACATAGGTCCAGCAAAGACCCAACGCCATTGGGTCTTTGCCAATGTGTTACCAAACTGTACTGTTGCACTGTTTGTACTGGAAAGCTAAGAACAGTTAAATTTTTCAAGTGCCACCAGCCAATCAAATCCTGCTGTGAAAATATCCCAAAAGTTCGGTATCAAAATGAAGGAGAACATTTGAAGTGAGTAATCACTTTGTTAAAAATTAACATTAGTTACAGGCACCTAGATTGGCTCATTTGTGATGCGCGCACAAGCAAAGATACATCAGACACAGCCAATGTGAAGCTGTGAAGTCATGTGTATGTGTGAATCCTGCCATAACCTCATAGGTGACCTCCATTAAACATATATGGAAAGAGAGAGATCATATTTCTCCCATATTATCTTCTTTTCATTGGCTCCCTATTAAATCCAGAGTCAAATTAAAAATCCTTCTCCTCACAGACAAAATCTTGAGTAAGCAGGCCCGTCATATCTTGAAGTAATCATTGTACCTTATTTTTCTAACAGAGCACTTCGCTCTCAGGATGCAGGCTTACTTGTGGGTGCAGACCCTTTAGCTATCAGGTCCTTCTACTATGGAACCAGCTCCCAGTTTGGATTTGGGAGGCAGATGCTATCTCTATTTTCAAGATTAACTTTAAAATTTCCTTCTTGATAAAGCTTATAGATTGGGTTGGCTCAGGTGACCCTGAACCATCCCTTAGTTATGTTGCAATAGGCTTAAGCTGCACCACTCTGCATTTAATCATTAGCTATTATTAAAATCTGACTCTCCTACAGTTTGCCTTTTGTCCTGTCTCCCTTTGCTCTCTTCCCCCTCACGCCCAGCCAGTCGCAGCAGATGGTTGCCCTTCCTTGAACGTCATTCTGCCAGAGGTTTCTTCCTCCCCAGTGTTGCCAAGTGCTTGCTCATAGGGGGTCATGTGATTGTTGGGGTTTCTTAATAATACTATTGGATCTTTATTTTACAATATTAAACACCTTGAGGTAGCTGTGGTTGTTGTGAACTGGCACTATATAAATAAAGTTTTATTGGATTGAACTGAATATGTATCATTTATTCAGGATGAACGTATTATTAGACACATACACATTTAAAATACAGCTGCATGTATTTTAAATGTGTATAGGCTCTCTCTCAACTGTGTGCTTCATTGTTTGTGCAGTTCACTATGTGCAGGTCCCAGTCAGTCTGCCTTACTCCTGCAATTAACCCTATAATACTGAACCTGTCAATGGTGACAGAACGTACTGCAAATGTCCCGCCGTTCGCGGACTTCCGGCAACAATTACTGTAATAACCCTATGTTGGGTGTGAAGCACATTTTCTCAGCTTTCAGAAACCATGTGAATTTTTCCGATAAGCCAAAAAGTAGTGTAATTACGGTAATTCAAAATACGTTTGATCTGACGTCTCCGCGGTGATACCCTCAGTGCTAACAAGCTGTTCGCGGCAAGTAACAGGTGAATCGGTGGCGATCGCTCGGTGTTAGAGGGTTAACCAATGAAAATTGGCAGCAGGCCAGTTCTCACTCATCTGTAGCTCAGTCCATGGCTCAAATCCAAGCAGTGCTAATTATGACAGTTGTTTAAAAAGACTGTCGGCGCCCGGGTGGCTTAGTGGTGAAGCCGGCGACCACATATGCCGCGTTGCGGTGCGGGCGGCGCGGGTTTGACTCCCGGCCTGTCGCCAATTTGCCCGCGTGTCTTCCCCTGTATCCTCCCCCCATTTCCTGTCTCTCTCCACTGCTGATAAAAGCCGCTGTGGCCAAAAATGCAAAAAACAAAAACAAAAAACAAGACTGTCAAACTGTGATTCACAACTGCTATGACGTCTGCCTGTTTCCTGCTAAGGCAAGGTTACTCAGTATTTGGCTATTCTTGTAAAAAGGTCAACAGTACCCAGAAAGGCTTTGTAACTGGAATGTTTTCTTCTCTAAACTGCTTGTCTGGTCCTTAAAGCATTCGTTTAAATAGAAGGAACCTGGGCCAGCTCTAAGCCTTTCATATTCACACACACCACACTGTAAGGTGCTGTCAGCTGTTAGAGACACTAGACTTAGTAGTGCTACACTCTTGTGTCATTTTTCTTTTGGGCAGGGAGGCCAAAAAGTATAGTATTTTCTTTAATTAACTCCTTGGTTAGAGTAACATCCACCTGCCCTGCACTTTCTGGTTTTCATTTTGACTACCTAGTTCAATATGAAATCTATACAATAAACGACTTAACTCTAACTAAACATCTTCCATCTGATTAATTAATATTACTCCAATAACAAATACATATAGCTGTGCACAGAATAGTCTTACAGAGGAGTTCTTGTTCTTCTTGTCATCCTTGCCATCCTCAGCATCATCTGAGTCAGGCTCTGAGTCCGGCGCAGGAAGTTCTGGATCCAGTGGAGGCTCGAACAGAGCTGTGTTCAGCGGCAGGTATCGCAGCTCATTGGGAGAGTACCTGTCACACACACAAAGTAATCCTTTAGAACATTAAATTTAAAACAGAACAATTATAAGCAAAATCACCTATTTTAGTATATGACATACTTTTTATAATAGTCTTGGAACTGTCCTGGTATGAGAGCCACAGGGTAGGGCCCTGTCCTGGTTAGTTCTGGAGCCAGCACTTTAAACCTGCCCTGTGGCACCTGGATGATCTGGTACAACAAAAAACAACATTTTTGAGAAAATTAAAAACTCACCAAAAGAAGACAGCCTGCTACCCCCTTTTCTCTTTATAGGGAAACAACTCAAGGCATAGTGGAAAAAGCAGTGACAATGTTGTAAGAGTGAAGTCTGCACCATCAAGTCAAAAGCAGTAGAATTTCCAACTGAAGTAAGTGAAACAATAACCCCCAAGGAAGAAGCCAGAAAGAAAACTTCCAAATTCCTATTAATTTTTTGATAAAGCCTGTCCTGTTTATGGTGCATAGTCTCTCTATGCTCCCTTTTTCTCTTTTCTTCCCCTCACCAGTTGATGACTGCCCCTCCCTGAGCCTGGTTCTGCAGGAGGTCTCTCACCGTTGAGAAGATGATTACTGTGTGTCTGTGTGTGTATATATATATCTCCAAAGGATAAGTGGAAGAGGATGGATGGATGGTATATCATTGGATTTACATGTGTCTGGAGGTCAAAGTAAGCTCTCCTCTCTTCCATGCGCTCCCTGTTAAAGTTACTGTTGAACTCTGCAGCTTTTTTTGCCGCCTTCTTTATGTACTCGGGAACTTTGCTGGCCTCCACCTTCTGAGGGTTCTGCTGTTGCATTTGCTATGAAAGAACAAAGCACATAAGAAATAATTTGTAGATATTTGTGGAAGATTTTAAATTACACTTTAGATAAATATTCTGAAAACAATCTGGGACTGCTTCTACAGCAGGGGTGTCAAACTCCTGCCGCATCTGGCCACGCCCCCTACTTCCAGTCCGCAAATTGATATCAAAAATAACATAGAATTTGGCCCTTTAAGTTACTTTTTTGACATTTTGCTTAATCCTCATAATTGGAAGGGAAGGCGAAATGTCAAAAAAGTAATTTAAAGGGCCAAATTCTATGTTATTTTTTACATTAATTCACGGACCGGAAGTAGGGGGTGTGGCTGGAGAATTTGACACCCCTGTTCTATAGGATCTTTTTATGTTGTTTGTGTACTCACAGAGTACTCTTTTGCTATTCTCTGTCGCTCCCTCTCCTGAAGTATGACCGAATACTCTGAGTGTTTGGTCGGATATTCCTTTATCATCAGATCGATCACCTCATCGCTCCGCAGAGCTGTCAAACCTGAAGAAAAGAAAAGACGATACCAGTGTGACCCATTTGACAGTATCGACATGCATAATTAGATCAGCTGCTCGTGTTGTGCTAATGAGCCTAAGTTTGAAGGACTGGTTTCTACCCAAAGTGCACTGTGTCTCAGTGATGACATTCTGTTCACGAAGGTAGAGCTTCTCTTTGTGGGACAAGTCTCTCCTCTCCATATCTATAGAGCGATACAAAAGCACAAACACCACCACTGGTTATAGCTTACAGTAACTTTTTGCAAAAAAAAAACAAAAAAACAAAAAGGTAAAGTGAAAGAGTCTCACCAGGATACTTCCTCTTGAATGATGTGACTCCCAGATACTCGCTGACCTGCTCCTGCAGCATATAGTACTCTCCTGTATCGTCTGGTGGCCATTTGTATTCTGTCAGGTTTTCTGCTGGGAAATATTTCGGACTGAAAAGGGAGATTGGAAGGACAACAGGGTTTAACAATTAAAAACATTCTGCGAGAGTAGTCTTACACAGGAAGAAATAAAGAGGCAACCCTGACAGTTAGAGCTTTCAGTTGTATAACA
>JASGAU010344199.1:0-16171 GCA_030220045.1 Australoheros facetus
GTTTTTCGGCCGAGCACCGAGTGTTTCGGCGGTGGGAAACCCGCCTTACGGTTCAAATTACGGCTCGGGCTCCGGAACCCTGTTGGTGGGAAAGAGCCCGTAGAGGACCCAAGCTTGGAGGACAAAAACCACCCGCAGGGCGAGCTGAGACATTTTTTGTGTGGTGTAATTGTTATGCTTATAAAAATCAACCACTGGGAGGAAATTATTAAAAAATGTGAAATCAAAACATCAGTCATGTTAATTTTGCTGGAGACCCATGTTGCGCTGAAAAATGAAATAAAGTTATCTTGTTAAAAATTAAGATGTTTGCTGTTTCCTATAGTTCAAATCAATGTGAGAAGGTCTATTCATACTGTATAATCAGAGATTAGTTTAATTTGAATAAAACATTATTAAACATTTGAAAATCAACATCTCACAACAGATAAAGCTCTTTTTACACAACAGCACTGATCAATAATTTGCATTTTTAGTTGGCCCAAATAAGTAAAAATGGATAAATTTTTTTTTTTAAATCTAGTTTCCTGTAATTGATATTGCAGCGGCATATCTTTGTAAACACCAAAAACTATTTTTTTTTCCAGATAACATATCAAAATTATTATACTTTAAAACTAAAAGTTGAAGTACCATCACCTAAGCCAGACTATGATGGTATGCCACCTTGTTCATTTCAATATTCATGTGCCTATTGTTGTGTCTCTCAGTAATGCCTACAGATTGCCCAGTTTAAAGAGCACCCCATGCTGATAGCTTTAATTAAATGGGGAATGCTTAAGTGCAGCCTGAGTGACTAATGCTGTTCCCCTGATGTTAAGGTTACCATCTGAGGTCCAGTGGGAGTGGGCTTTCATTAATACTTCAACATGTTCTCAGTAGATAAGTGCTAGCTTTTGCTCCCCTCAGACACAAAAGCATCAAGTAGTGACGGATGACCACATGACATGTGCATGCAACAATTTTCAACTTATTTTTAACACAACTGACAATGAACTTTGGCCAATCAGTCTATTTTTAATCATGCAAAGTTACTTTTCATTTAATTCAGAGTGCTGTTTCACCAATGCCCTTGGTCTTGACATATGCCTCTTAATTCATTTGATGAGTCCTGGGCACTCGTGCCTTCAGGCTCTTATCCAGTGGGACTTTTAATTTAATGGAAGTTTTTTTTTTAATAATATCCAAATTGAAGGACCAGCTGTTTTATGTTTGTCTTGCCATCAAATGGAGATGAAAGCCAAATTTAAATTCTATTTCAAAAGCTGTATTTTTGGTGTGCAAAGTAAACCAAATTTTTAAAGATACTGTGAACCGGTAATGATACTACTGCACAAAAATGCTACAAAAATAAATAAACGCAAGGCTGTGGGTTCATGTCCCTGCTGCTCCTAGTGACAAGCGCTTCCTCATAAATGTAACTCGAGTCAGATTTATGAGTCTTCATCAAGGTGTTCCCAACTAAGAAGCTTCCATTTCACTGTTAAATTTATAGTTCGGTGTAGCACCTCACTTGTTGTTACTTAGTGCCACTGAGATGCCAGATCTAAAGTATGTGTCATACATTATCAGATTGTGCCATGCATTCAAATTAAGCAATCAAGTTGCAATGGGGGTGGGGGTGGGGGGGTGACAGCTCCATCAAGGTCAAAATTTGCAGTGAAAATACATTTTCTATAAATCTAAAATGTAATGTGTATACCATCACTGAAAAGGAAATATTACGTCCAGCCTCTCCTCACATTTGTTCCATGTTCATGTCTTCATTATCAACAATATTCAACAATTTGCATCAGAGGCAGAAAGGAGAAAATGACAATCAGCCTGTGCTGAGGAGTCACAGTCCTCGGGGTCTGTACACGATATCTCTATAGCCTCTGGAGCTCTGATACATCTCCAGAAGTACCCGTGACAGAAAATACCCTGCAGTCTCCATGACAACCTAATGAAGGAACTCATGCACAGACTGTATATAAAAGATGGATGTAGCCACTGTCCCTTACTGAAACCTGTTGAGCATTGTTGTTGTCACTATCTTTGTGTTTTGAAACCAGATGTGATGAGCGAAGGTTAAATACAGCCAAGGAACACAGCGTGCTTCTAGGTCACTGACATGTCCATTACAAATGTAGGTCCACCCTAAGGCATACCTGGTGCTACAGTCCTTTTTGACTCTAACAGAGACATTGAGCTTCTGAGGTCATAGAGCAAGAGAGCAAAGGAGTGGTCACCTGCTTATAAAGAATGCATGCAGGTTTAAGGTACTTCTGCATTGACTTCCCTTTTTAGACTGTGTTCGCCATCCAGACAGGCACCAGCTGAATCCCCAGTTGTTCCTTTGCTGCATGTCATTAAAACTGCTCTCTTTCTGGTCATTTTCTGCCTATTTTTATACTGCACCCATATGAAATGATCATCTAATTTTAGCCTGTATCTAGCCAATTCCTGTGAAATGCAGTAAATCTAAAGGCATGTTTGCCTTTAGATTGCCTCTGTCCATATCAGACTTTTTTGAAAGACAAAAAATATGATTCCTTCCATTTGAATGCCAGCTGTGACAATAATTACAAGGTGAGCATGTCTCTGTTGGTGGAAATGGAGGAGACGATCAAGATATTAAAGATGGGTGAGTGATAATTGTGTTGCTGAGCTTGACGAGACTTCCTAGGGTTGCCTATCATGTTGTCCCCCATCACCCACTGTGAAGTGAGATGCACATGACAACACTGCCAACATTTTCCTGGAAAAATGTGGTTAAATTAATAAAGTTTTTAAACCAGGAACAGATCGTACATGCACAATTTGTCTGATGGCCTGCCAATACCTAATTTCTAACACTCGTGGTCAGTTAAATTTCTGCTTTATTTATGACGTTTGAACTGGCTTAGCAGTGAACATGGGAATATCCAGTAGGCTAGTAAGAGGTGGGAAGACATCTGAGCAATGCAGTAATTTCTGAAGAGTACCTGGAAAACATTAGTGCTTTTCAAGCTCATAGCCTTTCCAGGAAGACAGATTGCCATAATTATGTATCTCGCACTACCTTAAACCTCAAGATTTTTATATTACACAGCAACTCAAAGCCCCTCCAAGTAACTCTAATGCATCAGTGGTCAGACCACATCTCGCTTGTTTTCTCTGTGAGAGTGCCTTAAATTATTTTGAACCTGAAAGTATCAAGAAATTGCAATGAGATCAGTGGTTCCATTTCCAACATTTCCATTTTGTGTCATTCATAACATTTGAAAAAAAAAAAGATAAACTTTGAAGTTACCCTCAGAATATACTGCAGGATTGCTATTCAATGCAAACCCAGATATAATAAAAGTAAATTGTGTCTACTCTCCTTTGGGATGGTGAGCCAAAAGCTGGGAACAGCTATAAACTGCTAAGACTAGCTCTTCAAGATTCGAAGGACTCTATGCTGACCATTCATTTTCAGCTCATTCAAACAAACATTGTGTATTCTTGTCAAAGAAGTAGGTTACACTGTTTAGAACATTATACAACTTACAGGTGCATGTTCCCAAAGGCATGAAAGCCATGATAAGCTACACTGTTGAGATTATGATTAAAAAGGTACTGTTAGCAATCATGTACGGAAAGCAGGAAATTACATCTAAGAAGTTCGAGATAAAAATTTTAAGTGTACCATTAAGTCAATTATTAAAATGAGCTTCTTTAAAATATTGGCCTAATAATGTCTCCCATAGAAGGCACATACTGTGAAAAAGTTAGATAACATTTTATTACCTTCAAAAGTCATACGTGTGACTCTGGAGTAACATCTCCAAACTCCAAAGTTTCTAAGAAGTTTGTCACCGTTAATTGTGGAGCTGTCTTCAAGACCAGCTGAGGCCATAAAGTTTCATGGATGTCCCACCTTAATGTCAACAAACAATCTGACCTAAACTTTGGTAATTAACTAATTAACTGAAAAAAATATATATAAAGCTTGTGCATTTGCCTCCCATCCACTCAGTTCAAATCACTGATGTGTATACATTTGTAGCTTTATTACACATGTAAAATGATGTTTCCAGTGTTTGATCTTCGAGTGGATTTTTTTGCTTCAGTGCACTCAGTTCATATTGAACAAGTTGGTGTTATTGGGCATTAATAATTCATAAACAATTCTTTTCTGTGCTTTCCTCTCAGAAACTCACACTTTTGAACTCAAACTAGTTAAAATATTTGTCACATTGTGTTTCTAAAGTTTCTTATTTGCCGCAATCAGTAAACATGCTGATTGCGGCAACATGCTGCCAACAACATCAACCTCCAACGGACCTCAAAGCTATGAAAAATCTTTAGTTCTTGTTGTTATTCAATACATTTTCTCATCTCTGCAACAGATTCAAACTGCTTTTTCACAAGTACATTTTCACCCAAATAATTTTAATTAAGTGAATAAATTTGCTTCCATTTATCCTGTCAAATTAGCATGCATGACTTTGTATGCAATTAAATGTTGCATCTGAAACCTGCCATGAAGTTCTGTAACACACTTTAATACCAGCCCTTGTTTCACCTCCCTGTGCAGTCTTTAACAGCTGCGCACTTTACACATTTACCCAGCTGGAATTGTTTCAAGTCCTTCAATTTGCCTCTTTTAATATTTTAACGTCTTTTTTGTGAGCTTTAGTTCATATCCTGTGACCTCCTCCCATTCTGGGCTTCCTTCATTCACATTTATCTCATTTCTTATTTAAAACAGCTGACTGATTCTCTGACCTTCAAATTCTCATTTCCACATGTGAACATCAAGGGTTTGAAAAAAGGACCTCCACTCCTCTCCCAAAAGCCTTTATTTCCCACTTCAGACTTCACTGGCTTCATTCAAACACTGTCTCCAACCACAACTGCTACTAAATGGAGAGCTCTGCAGCTCATTTGAACCCCTGTGAAATTACATTAACTCAACATATGCCAATCAAGCCTTTCTCCAGCATCCCCCCTTTATCACTAAATCAAGCCAGGTCACCACACACACACACACACACACACACACACACACACACACACACACACACACACACTTTAACTTCTGCCAAGCTGTTAATTAGAGCTGGCATATCACCAAAGCAATAATCAAGGCATCAATAAATTATCAAATCATTTCCTATCTGAGGAGGAACAGGACCCTGCATTATCCTCTGGGTCATTCACCTCACAATCACACTGCCATTTTTATACTGCTTAATTTTTCATTTGTTTGTTTTTCTTTTCTATGCTGTTCGTGCCCTTCTCTCTTTTTCCAGATGAATAAAACTACTGAAGGTGGGCGAAGGCATTAGGATGAGTGCATCCCACACAGCTTCCGAGCATTTGACAACCCCTTCACATGATTAACAACTGTTAAGTCATTGCCAGACTGAAGCATCTGATAGTTGCCCAACAGCAATGAAATTTGCATCTATTAGATTGCTACTACTGCCATCACCATATCCTGATGACATATCCTCCTCCTACTGATTAAGAAATTGGTTGATGGTTCCTCCCTTTTCACTGCTTAGTAAAAATTATTAACATCAAAGGCTATAAGTGTCCAGTATTCCACACACAACTTTTTGACCTTCCAGGTACTCAAAGTGCACTTCATATAGTCACTGTGAAAGCACTTGTGGAATCAAAATAGCAAGTTTAATTATGAGAGTATGCAATTTGATACCCAGCATTTGTCATGACCCGGCTGTGTGGCAGGAAGAAATGGGACCCCGAACACAGGACTTGGGAAACAGGGTTCAGACTACAAACAGCTTTATTGCTGAAGTCTTCCAAAATAATGACAAACAGAAAAAGTAGAAAAGGTCTGGACAGAAGCCACAAATACAAATTAAAGAACAAAAGCTTAGTGCACTGGAGACCACACAACATGAGGGAGAACACAACAAAGCACAAGCACAGACTGGGACAATATGCACATATGGGAACAGGCAACAGGTGGGACAAAAGACCACCACAGTAAAACAGGAAGTGATGGTTAACAGACTCTAAATAGACCAAATGCCCCACAAACTCAAAACCCTGGGCCCAAGATCCAGGCATCATGACAGCATTACTCTAACTTCCACATGAAGAAAGGCAAGTTAATTTATTTCTTGAACAAAAAACATACATGATTATGCACTGTGTCTACCTTCTGTAAACATGTAAATGTTTACATAATTGAATTTTGCTGTGTCATGCATATAAACAGTCTGCTCAGTCTTAGTTAAGCCCAATGTGAAGGTGGCAACAAAGGAAATCATGGAAACCTTTTTAGAAAATGTACAGTTTCTAATTTTGCAATGTGGTGGTGGCAATCAAATCTTTTTACTGATCCATGTCCAACAGCCAGTAAGGTCACCTTTCACCCATGTCCATGTCTAGACAGCTCAGAGAAGTCATTTTAGCTCAAATATGCAGTGTGCTCAGTGAAAACTTTGGAGTCTCTTCTCATTCTGCAGCATAAATGTGTGTGCTCGAGATTTACTTGAATAATGTTCATTTAAGCTCCTCTTATAAATTGAAATTTTTTCATTTTTATTGTGCTTTATTATAATTGCTTTACTTGGAGTTTCATTGTTTTTGTTAGCTTCGAGTCAAATTATGTCTCGTTCATTTTGCTAAGAAGGATTTATTGGGCAACATCGATAATGGACTCAGCAACTGTTTTCTTTTTTTTTTTTTAATGATTTTGGGTTGTATCCCATTTAGTGTTAAAGCTTTGCTAAGGCTAATGAGTGCAATCCAGAGTGTAAGCCTAAATACACGTACAGATGCATGTTTATGTCTGAAAACCTAAATATAGTCAAAAAGAGCAGCAAGAGCAGAGAAGGATGTGATGCAGATGATGCGCTGCATCACATCCTCTAATGTCCCTGACCGTTCGCTAATTTGTGTGGCGTTCTATAAATAGTTGAGTAATCGTGATTGGCATCCAATATGATTACACTTAAAGTATGATGAGAATATCTGTCAACTTCAATTTTCAATCTTCCCATTACCCATGATGGCAAATTTATTCAGCTGTTCCTCAACAGTACAACCATGCTTGGAAAGAAGTTGGGATGCTGTGTAAAATGTAACCATTTTCTTTTGCAACCAATTTCTTTTTGAAAAAGTGGCTGCAATGAAATGAAAGTGGTGTATGCAAAATTTTAGTTCTGCGTGGTCTTGATGAATATTTATTAGTATAAACCATTGACTGTATATTAAAGATGGACCTGTCCACCATGATATTAGCCACGTGTTACTGAAGTCCTGTTTGTAAGTTTCATAGGGAGATGACCCAAACACAGGAGACTGTGAAAAAGTCTAGAATATCTATTCCAAAACAGGTAAAGGTTTTGGAACCTTTGCCTGTTCCATGCCTGTTTGACATTGCAAACAGCAAAGTCAATGACACAGGTTATACAAAAGAAACACAAGGAAGAACACAAATGAAACACCTGGAAATGCCTGGAAAGGTCAGTCAGATCAAGACAATCTGGTAACCAGGGAATGCTACACAGGATGTTGATTGGCTAACACAGGACACAGATTAGACAAACTCAACACAAGTTAAGCTGGTAAAGAAGGGGCAGAAAATAACAAATCAGGGAAAATTCACATTGTGACAGACTGGCAACATGTCCAGGATGTAACCCCACCTTTCACCCGGTGACGGGTAGGATAGGCTCCAGCTGAACATGATGTGTAAGGATTGGATCTGACTGATGAACTGAGGAAAACTACATACTTATATGGCAACCACATGTTGATGACATAGAGTCAAGGTGGACGTAGCTACTGTGATTCAATTCAATTCAATTTCAGTTCAATTTTATTTATATAGCGCCAAATAACAACAGTTGCCTCCAGGCTTTTTGTATTGTGGGTAAAGACCCTACAATAATACAGAGAAAACCCAGCAGTCAAAACGATGTCACCCACTGGTTTCTGAAGGCCTGTAGTTCAATAATTAAATATTGAAAAGAATTACTGAATTAATAATTCATGCAATATCATCTGATTTTCTTCATTGAGGTCATAGAGCATATAAGCCAAGGTCAATTTTCCCACAGACTTCTATACAATGAGATAATTGGAACCGTCTCCTGATGGTCAGTAGAAAAAATTCATGTTTAAGGTAGCTCTGCACTAGTTTCCCCTTGTCCATCGAGTCTGCGTCCATCTTTTATATAGTCTACGATATGAACTCTATAAAAATGATCATTAAATTACATTTCAAAGATCACTTATTACCTTTTTAGGTAAACTTTTATTTTGTGAAGTGTCTTTACTTTTTGAATCTTGATCGTTTCAGTAAGGTATCGCCTTCCATCTGCTATGAATCCTCACTGAAAGAAAAAAGCTCAGTGTTGTTTCCTTTTCCTTGCTTACAAAGGTCAAACATCACATAATCAATTATATTTCACCACACAAAGATGAAGAATTTCTGACCTTCCCACATATAAACTCAAATCTTTTCTCTACTGAAAAAATGAAGCAGCCTGGGCAATTACTATATTCAAAAGACTGTAAGCAATTCAAGGACCATGCATTTAATAACGCCTACAGTCTACGTCAGGTTCCACCTGTGGTTATGTTTCTTTGTGTCCCTAATGAAAGATTGATCTAGCTGAAGGAGTGTTAACATAACTATCTTAATAGTGTTTTCAGTGCTTAAAAGACCTGATTAGTTTTCTCTATTCTTTTTTATTTTACTACTTTTGCATAAATCAGTGGTTCTCTAGCATGCCTGACTTCGAAATCACATCCCACATTTTTTTAATATCAGTGTCAATGTCAATTTCCTTTTCTATAGCACATTTAAAACAAGATTCTTGAACAAAGTGCTTTACAAGATTAAACTACAAAAATAAGCAAGATAATTCCATAGGTCCATATAATACAATAAAACATAGAACATAAAAACAAAGAAATACAATAAATACGATGCAATAAAAAAATGACTAACAACACGCTAAAACAAGAGGCACCACAACAATAAACCCGATGGGACTCAAACTGAACTTGAATTAAAAGCCAAGGTAAAAAGGTGAGTTTTTAGAGAGGATTTAAATGACTGTATGGACTCAGCAGTACGAATATAATGTGGCAAGTTATTCCGCAGTCTAGGAGCTTCAACTGCAAAGGTCCGATCCCCTCTATGTTTATCAAGCATCAAAGTCAGGGAGATAGCATCAATAAACTCTTGTCTGTTTATTTTCCCTTAAAAGAGTCGTATTCATTCAACTAAGTTTCATTCATGGCCATCAGGGCATCCAGACACTGAAACTCTTGTATTCACTGTGTACAACTTTTTTTTACAGTCCTGTATGGCAGCAGTGATGATATGAAACCTTTGATTTATTCTTAACATTTTTTTAGTGACACCACCTTTTTATTTCCACTGCATTTTATTTGCACTGATTAAAAACACTATTTTTATATAGATATCAGTTGAATCTGATAAAAAGTAGTGAATACTGTTCTCTCACAACCCGTAAGCATATCATTTCATGGGAATTTTTATCATTTAGTGTGAATCAAATCCTATGACACGATCAAGTCACACTGTATCATAATGAAGGAGATGATTGGGGTGTTTTTTTATAAAAAAAGATAGAGCACAACACAAAATGAAATAAGAAAATGAGCAGAGTTTTAGTTCCATCCATCCATCCTCTTCTTATAAGAGCCACATGTTACTGAGGTCTTCCTGGAGCCTATCCCAGCTGTCATAGGGCGAGAGGCAGGGTAAACCCTATACATGTCACCAGCCTGTCGCAGGGCTAACACAGAGACAGACAACCATTCACACTCACATTCACCTATGGGCAATTTAGAATCACCAACTAACCTAACCCCACCAACTGCATGTCTTTGGACTGTGGGAGGAAATCAAATCGGAGTACCCAGAGAAAACCCTCACAGATACAGGGAGGACATGCAAACTCCACACAGAAAGGACCCAGATTTGAACCCAGATCTTCTTGCTGTGAGGCAACAGTGGTCAGTATAAGTTCATGCAAGACAAAAAGTCAAGCTCTACTAATCACAGAATATGCAGAGAGCAGCTGATCTAACCATCCCACATGAGCTGGTGGCTCAAAACAAATACTTAAGCTACTCTTGCCTGCCTTTTTTTTTTTTGCTGCCTCGTCTGTATCCACTTTGCTATCCACCTCCGCTCTAGCTCCTCAATTTGATGGTATGTCTGACTTATCAGTGTCATATTTGTTATCTTTGATTCCTGTTCAGTTTCTTACCTTAGTGGTGGGTGTTGTTCCTGCTCTCCCTGCTTTGTGGGAACATTTATGAACATGGAATTAAGGGCAGGAAGGTTTGCTCTCAATGCCTTAGGCTTTCCATGCTCGCATGTGGAAGGATGGGGATGTCCAAGAACAGGAGCATACTATCAAATATAATTAGGCTTTTCTAACTGTAAATAATCTTTCGAAAGTGGTCCTGACTGAAATTACATTTTTAATAGCTTCAGTACTTTGATTTTAGTGCTTATGTCCACTAGATATATTAACACAGTCTGTCACTGTTCCTGCAAAATGATACACAGTTTACAGTGTGTATCATTTACCAGTTTACAGCCCAAACTACTTTACAGCAAGCTAATTAGTCAAGTCAGGTTATACATCAATAAATGCGTCACATCCTGCCTCCTGTCTGATAAATGGATGAGTGGCCTTGAGGGAATTAAAATAAATTCTGTAATTTTCTGATAATTAATGATAAGCCATGTCCAAGATAATATAATTCTACTAGAACCAATTACTATAATCCCTCAGTTTTCTAAATATTTTTGATGCAGGGAAGGAAAATCAGTATTTTGTGAGAACCTGTCACAAATCATAACACATTTAAGTGAGATGCTGATCTTCTATAGTGTCTTGCCTATTTTGTGTATATTTACCTCAATTCTATGTCTGTCCTATACATGATTATGTATTTTAAAGTGTATACATTTATGCTTTCACCCATTTATAGCTTAATATGAGAGCCACACTCTTGTGTCAGGTTACCATAATGTAAAAACCACCACAATCATGAAGCAGTAAAGATTGTCTCTTGTCTTCCTGCAAAGCCTTTTTTGAAATGTAGCCAGTATGTAATCACTGTAAATTGTGAAATATGTTGCCCAGTATTATTTACACAACTAGCATTCCCACCCCCCACTGTCCTTATGTCTGTGTGTCTGTGATTACAGAGAGAGTGTTTCTGCCCTTGCTGGACATTGATGACTTATTGCTGATGTTACTTAACACTAGGGAATACATAAATAAATGTTTACACGGACATTACCAGGCCAGAGTTGGACACAAACATCGGAGTCAAGGGCACAGGGTCATTTCTGACAAATTAAGGCTTTTGTTGTTGTTGCTGCTGTTGTTGTTGTTTTTATATGAGCTCATTTAAAGAAAGAAAGCGTAACTTAATTTACTTACACATGCAAAGTCAAAATCTGAAAAGTGGTTTAAGTGTTGATGAGGCTGCTGGAACAGCCGCATTGTTATGCCTTCCCTATTAGTGCAGCATGGTGGTGAAACATGTCGGCACACATGCCGTTACCAAAATGCATGCAGCCCGTCTGCTCTTGGCCTCTCTTTTGACAGCGCTTTTCTAAGATCTGAGTCACTATCGGTTTTATTGATTGCCAGTTCTTATCATCCATCATCAAAGGGCCAGTGTTCTGCCTCTGTACAGACTGTTTAAATTCCAATCCTTTTGTCTTTGAATAAATGTCCTGTGCAAATTTAACCCAGCAGTCCTGAGATTTCTGATTCAGATTAACTGTGGTGACATGTTTCTTAAACGTTTTACACAGCAAAACAAAGCATTTCTGTTTGTTTTTTTTCTGCTCGTCTTTTCTTCTACGCTGTGAGTGGTCGAACTGATTGCATTTATCCAGGTGCTACCAAGAACAACCAAGCCTTAGGTGCTGTGTTACCATCATCTGACTTTTATTAATGGGCCAATCAATTTCTGTTTGTATGACCCTTTCAACTAAAATCCCGGCCTCACAACACTTAACAAATTGGCTGACCCACAGCTGAACTCGAGGCCTGCCTCTTCGCTGTTTCACTAACAACAAGAAAGGCTGTTAAGCAACACCAGTTAGGCTGTTAAAAATGATCTGACAACAATAAATACATCTACTTTTGATGCAGTGCATTGATAAGAAGATATAGCAATTTTAGCTGTACTATATTTTCAAAAGTATTGAGTCCAGTTTCCATGTTTTTTTGTACACTTTTAATTTGTCATGTTTTCCATGCTCTGGATAATTAGTTTCAATTAAGGGACATCTTTCTATGCGTCTATCTAGCGTTCTTTCCAGAACCCACTAAAAAGAAGCTCTTGGTTTCCACCTAGTGACAGATGTCTGCTATTACATAATTATCATGGCTGAACAGTTTTCCTTCATTTAAAAAAAAAAAAAAAAAAANAGACTTCACAGAGATAAGTTATTAGTGATGTACAAAGTTTTATTTTTGAAGAAGACAAAGGTGCAATCACACAATGGTGTTGAACTAGCATCTGTATCATGTAAAACCCGACATGTCTTTTTAATGGGTTGTATAAAACATGCCAGCAACCTGGTTCCTGTTTTTGCTGAAAAATATGGATTGTGTATGTTAACAGTCTCTTTTGAATTACACGTTCTTGGTTATAATGTCCATGTTTCAGTATTAATGTTGGCTATTTTTTACAAGAATTGTGCGTGCTATAAATGTTAGCATTAATATGCATGACTAAATGCATGACTTGAAACATCTGCATGAAGAAACAAATGACCCGAAACATGTGCTCTCAGGCCACAGGCCCTATTATATAATTTACTTACACTATTGTTATGAAATGTTAAAAATGAAATTTTTGATTTGTGTACCTGCAAAATGTTGGCGTGAAATAAGGCTATGTTTTTAAAAGACGGTTCTTGATTGCCTTGCTTGCTTCTTATTGCATTTCCTCATTTAGTGCGGAACTGACGTAGCATCAGAGAAACTAAATGAAAGGTCAATGCATTTCAGACAAAATATCATCACGTCTGAACAACAAGTGCCTGTGTTCAAAACATACTTGATCCAACCTCCAACACCACATGCTGAATGAGCTAGCGCCCATACTGTTTCCATACCCATGCAGCATTAACCCTTTCATGCATAGTGGTCACGACAGTGGACAGCTATTGAAAAGCTGTTCTCTTGTTTGTGTCTTGCATGTGTTCTGTTGTTATAGTTGCATATCAGCCAACACAGTGAATGCTAGTACATCATCCCATACACTGCTGCCTACTGCCCAGTTATGGGAAGGTGCTTTTGTTATTTTTATGTTATTTGAATGTGATTAACAGGATCAAGATCAATTTGAGGATACAACATGATTTTCTGTTATTGGTTTGTTAAATACATATTTCTCTGGTTCAAAAGTCAAACATGTGGTGTCCAGCTCGGTGGACATGTTTGTAAAAAATAGACTCAAACAAAATTTCAGTTGCATTGTTTTTTGTTTGTTTTTTCATACCTAAAGAGGAGTTAAAAACACTGAGGGGGAAACAAATCTTGACTGAGGTTCTCATAATTCATGTATGAAAGGGTTAAACATCTGCTTTTGAATTGAATGTGTGTAGAATTTATGAACATATTTACCCATAAAAGAAGACCTATTGAAATTAGCAAGCTCAGGCTGCATTTACATGATTGGAATTCAAGCAATGCTCCTCAAGAAAATTTTTAACGTAGCTTGAAACCAGTCATGCAGTTTTTTTTTCACCACTCTGTCTTACTGTATAGAATAAAAACAATTTTACAGCTGATTACTTGTCACTGTTTGGTTTTGCAGCCTGCTTAACACAGTCCTTAAATCAACCATTTATCATGCCATGCAGGAGTTTCACTGGTATATCGTGGGGAAGTATCTGTTTTACTCTACTGGGAATTCTTCCATAATATTACATCAACGCCAGGGTGAATTAATGATGAAGCTTTTTTTTTCTTTTTACTCTGCAAGAATCTAACTGATTATCATAGTTAAGGTTTTGGCATCATAACACCTCAAGTCATCCTAAGGTACAGAAGTTATCAAGACACTACATTAACCACGTGATAAGATTTTAACAATCTTGCATTTCAAACTAGAGCAGTCCTTTGAATGTTGAAGTGGTCAGTGTTTAACAAAAGAAGTGCTGAAATTCTACTCATACGTCTCATAATAGAAACCAAAATTCTCTTATTGGTTTACTACAAATCAACACTGTAAGTGCCGTCTCACTAGTAAGTACCATACAGAAAAGACTTCTCACCCAAGTTAAAGAAAGGTTCCTAAACAGCTATCTAATCAAGATCTCAATGGATACAAAAAGAACTGTAATCAAGCATTGCTAGTGAAATGTTGCATCACACACTTAAGAGTTGATGAAGGATAACCCCTTTGTTTTTTCTGAGGAGTTTTTTTTAACCATCTTCAGCAACAGACAGCTGCTGAAAGCACCCCCACTTAACCTAACCTGGTCTGCAACAACTATCATCAACAATAATCCTGTGGCCACAAGGCCTAATGATCCAGTCATGTTGGCAACTGAATCAATGCATCAGTCTTGGTCACTACCAGCATGTCTGCCAGCAGAGCAGGCCTCCCTGAACTACTTTGGTCCAGCCCATCCCCTCTCTCCACCTGAGAGCTCTCCAGTGAAAGACAGAGGTGAGGGAGCACAGAGATCAGAGTCAGTATCTGACTCCTCCTCTGCTAGTAATGGTCCGACCCTGGCACAGAGTGAAGGTCCACCTCCGGCTTCAGTCCCTGTTCCCCCTCCCCCTCCTAAGCCTGTAAAGAAAGGGGGCCCAAAGAAGTCCTCCTTGGCTTGGGAGATGCTGAAGCCACTGAACGAGCGCTCCAGCTCCTCATGGTCAACTGACGGGATAGAGAGAGATGTGTCACTATCCACAGCGGTGGCATCCTGATGATACCTATGCCTCCTGTTGCGCCTCCTGCTGTGGGAGGCACTCTCCCTGCCACTGCCACCCTGACATGAAGAGGACCGGTCATGAACTGGACCAGGCGGAGGTGGAAGGCGGAACATGGTAGGCGATTGGTCACCTACTGGTGAAGGGGTCGCAATGCTGCTGTTCCAGGCAGGCTGGCTGATGGGGTTTTGCAGCTGGTGCTGCCAGGAGGTAGAGGGGCGGCTGTTGCTTCCAGAGGGAGTACAGGCTGATTTTCCCATGGATCGACCAAGTAAAGGATCATTCTTTTCCAAAGACCCATCAGAGCATGGGACATCTGCTGCTGAGCAGGTCTTAACCACCTTTTCCTCCTTCACCTCCTCTTTTTCCTCCTTCTCGTCCTTGTTCTCCTCGGGACTATGGTAAGGCGGGGCTGGATACGGCTCTCTGGAGTTAAAAAAGGCCTCTGTTTCAGAATGAGGGATGCCCATACGCTGCACATACACATTGACCAGGAAGTCAAGTTTTCTGTCCATACAGACCACCTGAAGAGAGTAAGAAAAAATATACACTGATAAAATGGTGTTCCATCAGCAGTACTGACATGACCCACAAATGATTTGACCTTTGTGGGAAAAAAACTTCAGCAACCTTCACAGACCTGGGTGAAACATTCCTACCTGCTTTTCCACTTTGACCAGACGTCCCAACATACTCGGGTCCTCTGCCTGTCCGTCAGCTTTAGGACCTTTACCAACTATCTGGTCAACTCTAAAATTTAGGGGGGAAAGAAGCAGATTAGATTAAGAATATACATACATATTTATAACTTATATTTACAGTAGATATGCTCTGTTCTGCCACAGGTTTTGACCCAATTTATTTTAACTTAAAAGGTTTAGGGTGCCAAAATGTGGATTAATCTTGCATGGAAAAGTAATGAAAGTATTTAATGCTGATGATTGTTGTCAAGCTACAAATAAATATGTCTGAATGAATAAATGATGGCCTTATGGAAGGTGAAGATTTCCTAAAGACTGATGATTTCAGGTGGGCAGTTTGGATGCATGCATTATGTGATTAGGACAATTTTTAACCAAACAGTCTAAACCAGGGCTCTTCAACTCCAGGCCTCGAGAGCCCCTGTCCTGCAGGTTTTAGATGTGTCCCTGATCCAACACACCTAAATCAAATGGCTGAATTACCTCCTCAGTATGCAGTCAAGTTCTCCAGAGTCCTGCTAA
>JASGAU010344205.1:0-10771 GCA_030220045.1 Australoheros facetus
TGTGTGTGTGTGTGTGTGTGTGTGTGTGTGTGTGTGTGTGTGTGTGTGTGTGTGTGTGTGTGTGTGTGTGTGTGTGTGTGTGTGTGTGTGTGTGTATGTGGGTGTGTCTGGGTGTGTGTCTGTGCATGCACAGATGGATTGGTTGTGGAGCCAGACATGTCAGCAGGTTTCTGCCCAGACCACAAAGCAGCCATGGTCCTATTCCTGGACCGTGTCTATGGTATAGAAGACCAGAATTTTCTTCTCCACCTTCTGGAGGTTGGATTCTTACCAGACCTGAGGTCTGCTGCCTCTCTGGACACTGTAAGTTTGTGCCTGTTTTTGTATATGCTTCTTTTCTGTCTCTCTTGCACACCCACAGTCCAGCCACAGCAGTCCTTTCCTCATTTTTCCTGAATAGCACTCTTCTGTGGTTAGTCTTGTATCACCTGTTAGGCAACTGTCCTTGATATTGCTCTTATTGGTCGATACCAGTGGCAGAAATAAGTACTTTTATTCAATGTGAGTAACATGAGATCATGTTTGATTTGAGATTTCATCTCTGTGCCACACCTGTAATTTTTCTGTTTCTCTCTTCTCCTTTGTATCAGGTTGCTCTTAGTGCCACAGACATGGCACTGGCCCTCAACAGGTATCTGTGTACAGCAGTCCTGCCTCTCCTGACTAAATGTGCTCCACTGTTCGCAGGGACAGAGCCATTCGCCTCACTAATCGACTCCCTGCTTCATACAGTTTACCGCCTGTCCAAAGGCTGCTGCCTCACCAAAGCTCAGAGGGACTCCATAGAGGAGTGTCTGCTTGCTGTTTGTGGGTATGATGAAGACATATATAAGAAACAGAAGTCCCAGCAGTGAAAACTTTTGACGAGTGTTCATCATTTGGTTTACTTTGTTTTTATAGTGCTCATGCTGGAGATTGCATTCTTGATCAGAAATAATAACCCACTAATGTATGTAATTCTTTAAATGTATAGTAAGCTAAGGCCTTCAATGATGCAGCACTTGCTCAGGAGACTGGTGTTTGATGTACCTCTGCTTAATGAACACACCAAGATGCCTCTGAAGGTGAGAAATAAAATAAAAGTCAGTTCACAAGTGCTCAGTTTGCATGTGTAGGAGTCAGTGTTGGGGTTGTTACTCCAAAAATTGAATGTATCTTATATTACTTGTCCATCCATTTTCTTCAGGTTAGCAGGGAGTGGGGTTGCCCTACATTACTTGCTGCTTTTAAAAAATAATAATGTGTTATGTTACTTAATTACTACCTGAAGAAAGCAATTACAGCTTTTGCAGTACTGCATAACATGGTCAAAGATGCATTGTTGCATAATTACTACTTAACATTACTGGGCCTCATTCACAATCTGTTAGAGTTAGGCTGTATGGCAGGTAAGGTTGGACCAAAATACAGGACATGTGCACTAAACTCAAACAGCTTCATTGCTGGAGGCTCATATGCAAAGTCCAAAAATACAAGATGCACAAACAAAAAAATTCCCGAGTCATGGTGTAACTGAAGGCAGCAACTCGACGCCAAAGTCACAAGAGGGAAAACTTACAAAGAAAAGCACACACAGCTTACTTGGACATAGACGACGATGCAACAAGGAACTAAAGAACACTGAGACCTTAAATACACACACCCCTGGTAATTAGGGAGAGAGAGACAGCTGGGGAGGATGAGGCACACATGGAAAGAATTACAGAAAACAAGACAAGGGGAAGAAAAGCAAGACACAAGACACACACTACACAAGACCAGCAAATAAGACAGGAAGAGAGAAGACATGGAAATAAATGCAAACTTGACATTACACGGGGAGGCAGACAGACTGAAGAAAACAGACACTACACAAAAGGGAGGAACACTAAGGGAAAATACAGGGAGAACTAAACTCTAAAGCTATTGGGAACATAAGGATACAAGATTAAATGGAAACCTAAACACAAAACACAAGACAAAGGGCCAAGACACGTAGGAACAAGACAAACACAGAGACACAGGGAAGACAAGAACAAAAGGAAACCAGAATGAAATACAATAACAAACTAAGAATCTAACTGTAAGCAAACTGAAAAACACAGCAGAGATACAAAAAACCGAACCTCACAGAAAACACACAACACTGGGCCAATGGCCAAGAACCATGACACAAACAGTGCATATGTACAAATGTGTACTTGAACTCTATGTATGGGTGTTTTATGCACAGTGGGCTCATATGTATATAGAAATGTTCTTATCCTATGCAAAAAATAAATGCACACACCAAATTACCATTACATTTATGAAACATGTGTACCAGCCAATTTTGCTCTTACCACCTGTTGTATGTTAGCGAATCACAACATTCTAATTCAAACAATAATTCTATACAGTTCCACTTTAAGAAGTGTACTTGCTCTCACCTCACACCTCTGATTTCTGTATTGTATCTGGCTGCATTCGTATATTGACTGCTGTGGAATGTTTTCTTGACTTCCCCAGCTGTTGACCAATCACTACGAGCGTTGCTGGAAGTATTACTGTTTGGCTGGAGGTTGGGGCAATTTTGGAGTAGCTTCAGATGAAGAGCTGCACCTCTCTAGGAAAATGTTTTGGGGAATATTTGATGCTCTGTCCCGCAAGGTAAGGCTATTGTCTAGTGGTAGTTCAAAAAATTCTCACAGTTTAGTGTTGCACTTCTGTTAAACCTTTTAATGACCATGGTGACCTTTTGACCTCCTATAATGATACTTACACTATTCATTAGGCCCATTCTATTTGATAAATATATTTATATCCCATATTTCAAACTCTACATACCCAGTTTATAAATCTGAGTCTGTGTGTCATCTCCAAATCAATAATATATTAAAAAAATAATGGGTACTGGATTACAACATGTGTCACTGATTCCAATGAAAGCTGTTTGAGAAACAAAGTTCCCCTTTAAGTGAATAAAATTCCATGAGTTACTGGGTAATTTACCCAGTTATTCATGCACCACCTGGACCAAAGGCCAGTGTGTGTGTGTGTGTGTGTGTGTGTGTGTTACCCAACCAAAGACTGCTTACCAGGGTAGACCTTCAATGCTACCCGAGTCTACCTCAGAACATGTGCAAGAGAGACCTCATCTAGGTGATGCCCCGGAGGCATCCTTGCCAGATGCTCAAACCACCTCAACTGGCTCCTTCAATGTAGAGGAGAAACAACTATACTCTAAGTTCGTCCCAAGTGATGGAACTCCTCGCCCCTCACTAAGGGAGAGCCCCACCAGCTTTGGGAGGAAAGTCATTTTCTCCACTTGTATCTGCAATCTCATTCTTTTGGTTTGCTACCCAGAGCTTGTTACCATAGATGCCACAGTGCATTGAAGCGAGCAGTGTGGTGTGTGAAGGTGGTGAAGACACAAAAGCAGGATGCATTGCTGGAGGCCCATATGCAAAGTCAGTTGTAAATGAACCAAAAGTGAGCCTTTATTTTGGCAGCAAAATATAGAGGACAAAATAAACCAAGGCAAAACTGAAATAAAGGAAACCTATACTGGGGAAGTAAGCTAAGGAACACTGGCAGTTTGGAGAGCACGGAAACAACACTGCCACTACAACAACAAGACTCTGACATCTAACGAGGGGAAAACTGATTTTGTGATTAACCTGTTCTGGCCTTGTGCATTTCCAGCTACTTTATCAGTCGGAGAATAACAATCAGGAATAAAATATAAGGACTCACAAATGTCAGCAAATTCCTGGTGGGAGACTGCTGAAACTATCGGAATGGACGTGAGGGAATGAAGAAAGTGAAAAAACAGGGAAAAATATATTTGCAGCCAAAAAACTGAGCACAAAGAGCGAGGACCAAAAAAAAAGTCCCAGCCAGCATTGCATATAAAACACCAGCATGGCGACCACAAGGTAATTACATGTAACACACACAATCCAGCTAAACAAGCTTAAATGCGGACATGAGGTCGGACACTTCTGTAGGTTGTGTACAGAGGCCACAAAGACCCTGCAAGTCCAGTTAGCGAGCATCTAACCAAGCTAGCCCCAAAACAGAAGCAGCATCAGGTGGTGAGAACATCAGGATGCAGCTGGATATGAGCTTTGACTTCTTCAAAGAGTTTGTTTTTGTCGAACACCACATGTAGGTGTTAATCTACTGCACTGATGCTGAACTTTATTGGGAGTTCATGTTTTTCTTTGTTTCTCCCTGTTGATGTTCATGTGTGTCCTTAATATTACACACATTTAGCACGTAGTGCTGCGGTCTTATGAACAGTTGGTTGTTGAATATATTTCTTAAACGGTATCTTTTGTTGAGTTTTTATTACACAATAGTCACTCTTGTACATTGAATCTTGCACCTGACAAAGTATGAACTAAAACTAATACTGAAACTAAGCATTAAACCTAAAATTAAAAACTAATAAAAACAAGCAAAACCACTCTGAAAACTAATTAAAACTAACTGAATTAAAGAAAAAAAAGTAAAAAACAAAACAAAACTACAACTAAACGATAATGTAAAATCCAAAACTATTATAACCCAGTAGACGAGATGAGTGAGGGAACATACAGTACCAGTTAAAAGTTTGGACACACTCACCCACAAACTGGTACTGTATATCAACTGGTAAATTGACAGCTATGTTGTCACACTCAGCTCTCTCTTCATTACAAGACACTGATACAGTGTCTGCATTGCTGTAGGTGCAGGACCAATCCATCTGTTAGTCTCCGGCTACACTCTCACCTCACTCTTCAACAGGACTCCGAAATATTTCAATTCCTCCATGCCCAACAGTACTCCTTCGGCTCGACATCTTCCTTCATCTCTGGTGTTCACCATCTTGTTTGGGGATTCCTGTCACGACAGGCACATTATGCCCACAGCTGCCTCTGCAATTGAAGTACTGAACATGATCCATTCAGCCTCAATATCCCAAACCTCCCTTGGAATGCTGTTGAAGTTCTGCTAGAAGTGGGATTGGAAGATCTCACAGGCCAAGACATTGCCAGGCAGGCTGTTCCGCCCAGTCACTCCCCTCCAAGTTTTTCTGTCATTGCCCATGTGAGCACTGAAGTCCTCCAGCATAACAATTGAGTCTCCAGATGGGGCACTCTCCAAGACCCCACCCGCTGACTCTATAAGGCTGGGTACTCTTACACTTACACTTGGGAGCATAAGCGCAAGCGCCAGTTCCCTGACCTGAAGGCACATTTAAGCAACCCTCTTGTCCTTCAAGGAAAGCCCGTTGGACAAGAAGGAGCAGCGAACCGGGAAGACATAAGTATACCCACCCCTGCCAACTGTCTCTTCTCCCTATGTTTCTCTAATGTTCCCTGGCTGCCTTTTGTTTGGACTTACTGCAACATCTTTGATAAGACCCATCATTTGAGTTTATCATTCATAGCCTTCAATGTGCACAATAATGTATGAAACAGCACACTTACATACTGTGTATGTGTTGTAATGTAGCAGTACAACCAGGAGCTATTTAAACTGGCACTGCCATGTCTTAGTGCTGTGGCTGGAGCTCTTCCTCCAGACTACATGGAGTCTAACTACATGGCCATGATGGAGAAACAGTCATCTATGGATTCAGAAGGCAACTTCACACCACAGCCTGCAGACACCACCAAGTACGTAGTATCTTTTTTTCTGCTTTGTAATATATTTATTTGTTAAATATATTTTGGTTTACAGCTAGGCCATACATTTTTGGACAGTGACACATTTTTGCTCAGCTGTTTCAAATATAAAGTTGACGTATTGTCAAAGTCTTGGCGTTGGCATTGTTGGTGTTGGAATGTGTGAACGTGTTCATTTGAGAACGATCTCACCTAGGATGTTAAAATTCACACCATAGATCCATCTCCTTAAAGTCTCGGATGAGTTCAAATCTTGGCAACCTTGACCTCAAGCTAAAGGTCAGAGGCTAAGTTTTCTAAAAATTTTGTGAACTTGATAACTTGAAAATGATGTGACGTAGGATGTTCAAATTCACATCACAGATGCATCTGTGGTGGAAAAATAAACTGAACACTAAAACGAAACTGGTTTTCTGTGATTTATTGAAAGAAAGTAAACCTTTGCAAAGCATGAACAGCCCCTTGGTCTGCACTGATTACAGGGGCCTGGTAATTGCTGGATTTTCCAGGGTACAGAGTTGAGTCTACAATTCACTGAGCCTGGCCTCCACCGCTACAAACAGGCTACATTTGTTACAAGTATCGTTACTGCTAAAGGAGGCCAAGGAGTAATTAAACAGAAACGGCCTCAGCTCTTTAGTAAACAGGCATCTTAATGATAATAAATGTAAAGAGAATTAGAAATTTACACATCATTTTGTTTATGGACTCTACGTCATTATAATCATGGTAGGGAGACGTCCATTTATGTACTATGTTTGATTCTGTGTTGTCAGTAGTACCAGGTATGGTCCTTGCCACCATTTTTGGCTTCTAGGGGGTTCTCCAGAGATCTCTGATCAGCACTCATCTGAGAGGGTGTAGGTTTGTTTGGGCTGCTTGTGGAAGGGCTGCTTTAACCTGCTTATGGAGAGAGGACAGAACGGATGAGAGATTTATGCAGTAGCGAAACATTGTATCCTCACAGTATTCTGTGGTTGAAGGACGGTGTCCTGGGGGCCCTATACCCATATTTGGTGGATGTCCAAACAAAATTTCAAAAGTACTGAGGCCATGTTTAACTCTTACCCTAGTCCTCATGTGCATTAACACTAGGGGTAAGGCTTTTAGACAGCTGAGTCCTGTTTCTGCACAAAATTTACTTAGTTTGCTTTTTATAGAACCATTCTCTCTTTCTACTGCCCTGGCACGAGCTGGATGATAAGCACAGTGATGTCCGATGTCCATTCCAAGTTAGTCACTTACCTGCATAAAAGATGTGCTGACAAAAGCTGCTCCATTATCATTGCTGAGATGACCTGGAATTCCCCACCTTGGGATGATTTCTTACAATAAGGCCTTAGCCAATGCACCTGCATCTTGTTTGCTAGAAGGGAAAACTTCTATCCATTTTGAGAACACATCAACAATCACCAAGCAGTACTTTTTTTTACCTTCGCATGGTTTGAGTTCAATGAAGTCCATATCTAGATTATCTTATCTGGGGACGGATGTGCTGCCTGTGAAGTTTGAATGTTTTTGTTAGCTGCACAGATCATACAACATTTTTGAGAGTAAATTTGGAATCCCTTTGTAAACCAGTGCTGCTGTATTTGTTGTACCATTCTTCTTTTTGACACATGGTCCTTCCCGTGTGTGTGTGTGTGTGTGTGTGTGTGTGTGTGTGTGTGTGTGTGTGTGTGTGTGTGTAGATTTGCAACATTCCATTCACCCGTATTATGATCAAGCCATCTTTCTCTGACACAATGACTGTCCCAAGTTTGCATATCAAATTTTGACCCAACAAGTTGACAAAACAACATAGTGACAACAGGAATACATGCTTGTCTTCTTTGCTTGTGCGTGTTGTTTTCATCTTTTACCTTTTGTTATGATACATTGAGAGCTCTGACATCTGGAATTCTGCTTCAGTTTTGTCTTTCCTCCTTTTATGTCTCTGTTTCTTAGTTTGCCTTTTTTTTTCTCCATGTATGGCAAATCTCTCAACCTCAGATAGTCTTGCTAAGGCACATTGCACACAGTGCTTGTGTACCTATGTTTGTACTTCAGGTCTTAGTCTCGTAGATGTACTTCCTGGTTCGTAATTTGGGGTGCGTCTCTCCATCCTGCTGCTGGAGTGTCGAAGTCACTGTGCTTTGAATGTATTTCCATCAGACAGTTTAGATAATCCACAACTGTCTCATTGTTTTCCTGAACACAAGCAGATACCTTGGAATGGTTTAATCTCCGTGGCCATGCAGTGAAGTTGTCACACAGTGTAATTATGGCATTGGTATATGCTACTGGTCCCACAGTAAGGTTGGGGGTGACGTTGTTATCCAGCCACCCATTGCTTGGCTATTAACCAGACAATTTGTCCCCACTTTAAAATGATCAGTCTCTTTATCGCCATTGACGTCGGTTTAAATTCCACTAGAAAAGAATGACAGAGCCACAAACCTTAACGGTCTTTTTTTTTTGGGACTGTAGGTGTTCAGCCCCAGTAAGTCATCACTTATGTAACCCACAATGCCATTAACCTTGGTCTGTGTGTGGCGATCATCCCAAATTAATTGGGTAAATTTGCCTCTGCTGGTGGCATTACCAGTGTTGATTAGAACTCAGTTGTGTTTGCAGTGCTTTTCTTTGAATGGCAGTCCCTCTTACCAAACACAGAACAATTCCCAATTTTTAATCAAATTCAATCAAACTTGTCCTTAAAATTATAGTACGATCAGTAAATCAAGTTGTCTCACCTGCTCTCTACTCTGAGTTCTTTATCAATTGGATACAATCTTCTTGTGTTAGCTGTGGGGTGTTTCAGTTCCCACCACCATGAAGGCATCAACATAATAATGACTTGTGTCATGACCTTGGACACAGCTTAGATTTTAATTGTGTTCTCATCCTTGCACACTTAGTCTTTGTTAAAGAAAATTATAATTACATACCCAAGCGGTATTGTTGGTCCTATTTTCAGGGGTCTCCATATTCCTTTTGGCTAAAAATTCAAATACAATTAAAACCAAAGTTTCCAAAAAAAATCACTGGATTGAGCATGTTCTGGTTCAGGCTGTTTATTAGTCATCTTAGTTACACACACAGCATAGTCAAAAAGCAAGACACAGACGGTAGCATAGTTAAGACTGAGATACACACACAGAGAGACAGAGAGAAGAAGAGACAAACTGTTGATTGTGCTCCCTCGTGTAGATCCTCTGTGAACGTCCAAATAAAATCAAACTGTCCAAATGATCCATGGCGACGAGCAAACTCCATTGCAAGAAGTTATTTGTACTCAGAAATATACAATCACAAAAAGCAAATAAGCAAAAAGCCCTTATGCCTTAGCAGTTACTGGAAAAAACAACACGGACAAAGACTATCGCTACACCCTCTCCCCTACTACTACTCCTCTTCTAAGTGTGGTATTTATACTCTTCGGCTAAGATTTGTGCTGAGTCTGCAGTTTTGGAGACATAATCACCCACCATATTTGGCAGAATGTATGATAGGGGCTCTCATTTACCATCTAGAATGGTAAATGGCCTAGTTCTTATATAGCACTTTTCTACTCAGTCAGAGCACTCAAAGCACTTATACAACACATTTTACATTTACCCATGCATACAAGTACTTCCATATTAACTAAGCTAAGTGCTTTAGTTAGCTAACATTCCCACACCTTTACACTCCGACGGTTGCATCGGAGAGCAAATTGGGGTTAAGTATCTTGCCCAAGGATACATTGGCATGTAGCCTGGAGTAGCCAAGAATCGAACCCCTGACCTTCCGATCAGTAGATGACCTGCCCTACCTACTGAGCTACAGCCACCCAAGGGCACAAACATCCCAGAGTGTACAGTAGCCAAACATTGGAAAGAGTTTAGGGCCAAATTTGCCTAAGGGCTGGTTGTGAGGACAGATTTGCGCTTTTCTGGCAACAGTTGGGATAGGTGTCCTCAACATGAACAGATGAAGGCATTTTAACAGACTGCTGAGCTAGGCATGAATTTGAATTAGGCAAGAAGTTCAATCTGTGGCCACAGCAGAAGACGAGTAAGCTTTAAGAATGATCTTCAAGTGCCTGCTTGGCCACAGCAAACAGCTAGCGAATGGCAGCAGAAGCTCCTGCGGCCCTGAACATGAATAAGAGCAATTCCAACAGGCCTCAAATCCTCCCACCACTTTTAGACACACAATATGCATTTTATTTCAGTGTAAAAAGGAGCTTAGTTGCAAATAAACAAGTAGGAATAATAACTGTATATATCAGCATTGGGGTAATAAAAATATTTCCAACATTATACAGAGATCATTTGAGTTGAAACACAAATTTTCTATTGCATACCTATTAAAATCTATGATGAGTTCCAGTCTTGGTGACCTTGACCTGAAGGTAAAGGTCAGGCTTTCTGAAAATCTTGTGAATGCTGTAACTCAAGAACAGTGTGACCTAGGATGTTCAAATTCCCACCACGGGACACTTTACTATAACAGCATTTTTACCAAGTTAGTTTAAAGAGTCCCAATGAACAGCTGCCGAATATATTTGAACAGTGAACTGCTACCAAAAAGGCCATCATTCAGCTGAAAAACTAAAATAAACACACGAGAGAGCTGGCAAAATCTTTAGGAGTGCCCAAAACAATAATTTGATACATTCTTAAAAAGAAGGAATTCACTGGCCTTCTCAGCAACACCAGAAGTGAATGATCATAAAATTATTTCCTGGGTTAGGAAAATCCCCATCTCAACATCTGGCAAAGCCAGGAACACTTGAGGTATCACTATCAAAATATACAATCAAGAGACACCTTCATGAAAGGAAGGCCAGTTTAGGCTTTGTCAGAAAACATTCAAAAGAGTGTGTCTAGTTCTGGAAAAAATGTTTTTAGACAGATGAAACTAAGACAAACTTGTACCAGAATGATACAAAGACAAAAGTACAGAAAAGGAACAGTTCATGATCCAAAGCATATCACACAATCTATGAAGCATGGTGGTGATAATGTTATGGTACAGGCATGTATTGCTCCCAATTGAAAATTGGCTCACTAGTGTTTATTGATGACGTGACTGCTGATAGAATAGCAGGATGAATTCTTAAGTGTAGTGTAGTGATTTACACATGTGAGTAAAAACAATCCCCATTC
>JASGAU010344218.1:0-24658 GCA_030220045.1 Australoheros facetus
ATGTATATGTGTGTGTGTGTGTGTGTGTGTGTGTATTGCCACTGTGACCCAGACAAATGTCACATTTATTTACAGGCAGGAGTGAATGACTAACACCCAGCATGCAGGTAAGTTTCACCAGGGTTGAGGGTTTTGGTGGGTATGTATAACTTGCAGTGCTGCTGATGTTGGCGTGTTCTATGTGGGTTATGGAGAGTGGGCAGGCAGGTAGGTTTCCACAGGTAAGAATTTCTCTTCAGGGAATTTCTCAATCCAGACTCCGATTGCTTCTTTCACCAGGAATAGGAAGGAAAATGAGAGTCCAAGGTTAAGCAAAGTATAAGATGAGCACAGACCTGATTACTGCTCCTAGGTACAGCGATATGGCGGATCCTTAAATCCCCAGCAGGTAACAGAGAACAGGTGTGCTGATGAGGCCGCAGCTGCTGATGCTAGAGAGGAAATAACTGCCAGGAAAGGAGAGAGGGATGGCTAGAACTGCCAGGCCATGGCAAGCATTTAGATGGAAGCTTATAGATGGTACAGGATGTCACCCGCTGGCTTGTGGACCACAGTTTTGGAAGCTTTTGGTATTTTGGTTGTCATCATCTTGGTTTACAGAGCAGGATGGCATCAAAATGTGAAGCACAAAATTGTGACCTAACACAGTCTATGGCTAATGCCAGCTTGCTCAGTTAGCAAGGTGCATCCATAGACCATACTGATGCATCTCAAATACTTGCTAATTGCTAAAATATAAATAACTTAAATTATTTAATGAGTATTTACAGCCCTTGCTCCATCTAAGCACAGACACAGTTTATTGACTTTACATATTTATTATTATGAGTTAAACATTTGTATATGGAGCTCAATATGAATGGGATTTTTTTCAGTTTGTTTGGATCATAGCCAGTGTATGGTTTGGACTGCTCATTCCATAAACAAAGTTAAACATAATTAAAAAGTACTGCGTGAAAGTTAAAAAAAAAAGGTCATGAGCAATCTCTGCTTTTCTGTTGTTGCCTTATTTGCCTCCTCCCTTCAGGCCTGGCTTGGTAAGTGAAGGGAAGGGAGTGCTATTTAATCAGAAAAAGTGTCACATTAATTCAGACAAATTCAAGCAATCTAGTTTTCTAATAAAGCTGTCATATTTGCATCCGGTGACTTACGCTCACCATCGTTTTAGATTAATTCCCGTCACAACCTTTTGATTTATGAATGCATAATAACTCAGGGCAATGTCTGTGACTGTGAGCAAGTGTGTGTGTATTGAGCACCATGCATGCATGCGTGCTTGTGTGTGTGAATTTGTGCCCACAAAGCGCTGACTTTTAATCGTACATGTTGCTTGCTTCTAGTTGAGAGAAAATCTCATTTTGAGATAATTGAGTGTGTTAAGAGGAGAAGATCAGACTCCTGGTGTGAAGGAACACGAGTTGCATCATTGTTGCCCTGCTTTAGAGCAACCTCTCATCTGTGCTTATCTGGTTGCCATTCATATCAAAGGATCAAATACATAGGAATTTCTTCCCCCCACTAGACATTGTCTTTCCATATCCATTCTTTATGTATGAAATACAAAGGTCAATATCTGCTCCTTCCAGCATCCACACACACAGGAAATAACACAGTTGCCCTTGTAGTTATTGCTTGTTGTGTTTTCTAGGATTTCTCTCCACCCCACCCCCCACCCCCCCCAGCAACCCTGAACTGGATAAGCAGAATAAAATGGATAGATAGATAGGAATGGTAGACATTTTTTTTTACTGTCTCTCTCTTTCCAGTTGTTGTTTTTTAATGGTTTTAATTAAATTCCACACTCCTGAAGAAACATTATTAAACATGTCATTATGTTGCATAAGCTGGTATCACACAAGTGCCTATCAGCAGTCACTGTACTCTGAAATGACCAGTACAGCAGCTGATGGAGCACAGGAAAAACTGCTTTAAAAGCAGCACTTTTGCTAGAAGATGTGTGTCTCATATATGCTGTATTCAGCATTATCATCTTGGACCAAATCTGATTTTTTGTTTGTTTGTTTGTTTTTTGCCTGTTTTAAATGTCTCCCTTCTGACATGAGACCCTCTGAGCACATTAGCAAGTAGTCTAGAAGTTGTGCGCATTTAATAATTTTAACTTTGACTTTTGGCTCGACGGTGTCCTTTGAATGTTCTTTGAGATTGGCTTTAATTGAAGGCAGGACGTATGATTGCCGACTTTCCTCAGCAAGAATTTTTGATGTTAAGTTCAAGAAGAATTTAAGATTTGAGCAGCAATACAGAGTTTATTTAAATTTTAAAGACACGCAGCTCTACATGCTGCATCTCCCCGTGCCATCTGCAGGATGCATAGAAGGCAGCCACCAGGCTTTTAACCAGAAAGCCACATCAATAAAGACACCCTTGCACTCTGCAGTATTTTCGACAGTCTGTACATAATATTTTACATAATAACACACATATTAGAAAGCCCAACTTGTGACTGATTGATTATATTTTCCTCCTCTGTGTGATACACTTTGCATCTTGGGTTGGAAAATGCTTTGAAATTACACATTTTGGCATGTTCATTTTTTCACACTATCAAATACATGTTTCCCAGCTATTGCTCTTTTATTTACCCAAAATGAATCATTACTTACTTATTTGGAATCAAACACATTTGATATCATCTCGATGGCTGTAAATGAGAGCAGTAAGTAAGACTGAGACATCTGTTTGGATTAACCGTTGGCTCCATTTCAATATTTTCTGATGCACTGCAGACTTGGCATCATTGAAAAGTTAGGCTGGAGTCCAAATGTGCCCTTAAACTTATCCATTAATGTTGCTGCATTTGCTGAATCAATAGATCCGTGATGCCTGATTACCATCTTCTGGCCAAAGTTTGCCACTGCTTCCCCCCTCGGATACAGGAACGGTCAGTGAAGCAGCGTAGCAGTAATGTGTTACGTTTGTGTTTTGTTTAATTACGGGTAGAAAATAAAAAATAAAAAACTTCCACTGTACGCTGAAACTAAAGCTCAGACCCTGCTGTGGATATTGCTGTTTGCATTCTCTTCAAAGGGACCACTGAAGAGGCTTCAAAGTCACAAATCAAAAGCATCTCGATTAAACACTAAGCCATGGTAGAAGGAGTAGTCTGACACTTTCACATTCTCAAAGACACTTTGAATGTCATTGCATAGAGAGCGCTACAGTATGTTACACAGTCAGATTCACACAAAACTGTTTCATTCCAACACCATACATGAAGGAGACTAAGCAGAGCCACCAGGAGCTGTCTCGCCCCCCGCAGTAAAGTCTGAGACAGGCGAGAAAAAAACACTCCACCTTCTGTCAGTGACTGCCAAAAGGCCTCCAAGAAAAACTCAAACAGCTATATAGACACAAAGACAAACACGCTGCTGCTTCTGGTTTCAAGTTAGCTCTTCTTTTCTTTATCTCTCAGCTCTCTGCAGACGTACAAAGAGAGGATGTGCAGCGTGTGTGAAGTATGAATTCCATCTAAAACCAGCTGAACTGTTGAGCTGGTGGTGAAACTCACTCTGAGGACATAGTGAGAAACATGACAACATATATAGTATCCGTTATTGTTTGATTTTGATTTTATTCTAGTGGACAAGAAAGTGCTAGTAAAGTTAATGAAAAGTTGCCATTTTTTCTTTTAATGTTTTATTTAAATTAAAACCATATAGCGCTGGAGCTACTATTAGAAGAAGAAGAAACAGCCTTCTTAGACAGCCTATTAGAACCTTTTTAACCACTAAAACACCAGCAGAAAGTTTAATGAGTGGAGAACTGAGTCCACGCTGTCCTGCTTTTAGAGGCAAGAACATGTTGTGCGTTCAGCAGCCCAAAGTTCAAATATTGTGTTAATATTAACAATTCCTCAACTTTAATTATCACGATTTCACATGCAGCACCAGAAATAAGGTTTTGTTTTGTCTCGTTTCATTGCAAATGATTCTTTTGTGTTCTGCTGGATGCAACATTTCAGCGTGCATCAACACTGAGAGCATCAAAACTGGAAACAGGAAAACTGGGTAAGTGTAAGGACTGAGTGAGTTTGACAAGGCCCAGATTATGATGGCTAGACCACTGGGTCAGAGCATCTCCAAAACTGCAGCTCCTGCTGGGTGTTCCCAGTCTGCAGCAGTCAGTATCTATCAAAGTGGTCCAAAGAAGGAACAGTGGTGAACCAGGGGCACAGTCATGGACGGCTAATGTTCACTGATGCACATGTGGAGCAAAGGCCAATCCAACAGATGAGTAATTGTTGAAAATGTTAATGCTGGTTCTGATAGAAAGGTGTCAGAATACACAGTGCATCACAGTTTGTTGTGTATGGGGCTGCATAGCTACAGTGCAGCCAACACTGGTCACATGAGCATCAGAACTGGACCACGGAGCAGTGAAAGAAGGTGATGAATCGGTTTCTCTTTCACATCACGTGGATGGCCGGTTGCATGTGTGTTGCTTACCTGGGAAACACCTGGCAGCAGAATGCACTATGGGAAGAAGACAAGCCAGCGGAGGCAGTGTGATGCTTTGGGCAATGTTCTGCTGGGAAACCTTGAGTCCTGCCATCCATGTGGATGTTACTTTGACATGTATCACCTACCTAAAGCATTGCTGCAGACCATGTACACCCTTTGATGGAACTGGTATTCCCTGATAGCTGTGGCCTCTTTTAGCAGGATAATGTGTCCTGCCACAAACCAGGGTACATTATCCTGTGTGTGTGCGCGCGCACACTTGGAGCAGGTTGCACTGTGGCAGTGAAAACTGTGCACTGCTGCACCCTGCTGGTCCTCACTCAGCACCGCAACATGCTGTCCTCTTTTAGGAAACCTAAATCCTTTAAACTATGACACGGCATTTGTGTCGTTAGTGTTGTGGGACTGAACTGAAATTAATCAATTGTTACGTTTAAGGTTTGACATATGAGAGACATTACATCACGTGAACTTTTGTTGCCCCGATCCTTGCGCTAAAATGTGGTGGGGAAAAAAAGATAATTTAGTATAAAAATTAGTTTTTCCTTATTAGTCATTGTGGGCTTGACTACTGAAGAGTCACGTGTTCCAACAACCAATGGTTGCTTGAAACACCTGCCACATCATAGCATGAGAAAACAGATCAAGAAAATAGTTTCACTTTCGTTTGACTGTAAACTGGGAGCGTCAGATTCATCAAACTAGACTAGACTGGGAATACGACCAGGAATATCTATATCTAATAGTCTTTTTCATCCCAGCAGCTTCACTTTGACTCCTGCAGGCTCAGCTTGCACAGCAGGTCTGTTTCCTTGTTCTTGCAACAGGAGGACGGAAACAGAAACTATACAGTGAGAGAAATGTCCACCCTGCGTTTTCTCTAATTTTTCTTCTCTTCTGCAGGTGAAATCATGGATACGAGTGTTTTGTTTAAGGAAATAAAAGACCGTGATGAAAACGCAGCCTCTAAACTGAAAGGTGAGTGACAGTTCTCTTTAACCTACATTATCAGAGTAAATAAAGTGTAAATATAGTTGCAGGGTGTTGGTTATTGCAACAAACGCGTATGGAGGTGGACCACAGTTTGTGCCAAAAAAAAGAAAAAAAAAAGAAACAACTAACAAGAAAGAACAAAAACACAAATTGAATTGCAATGAACTGAATTTGTACAATCAAAAAACTACTCGCCCTTTAACACGCCTTCTCTTTCAGAGGCAGATTTGATCACTGACGCGGATCTCCAGTTACTGACTCGAGAAGACCTGCGTGATCTGTTTCCTGAACTTAAAGATTTCAAGCAGAGGAAACTCGTCTATGATATAGTACACAAGCAGGTGAGCAAACAAGCAGAGGTATAGCATGCACAGAAAGTCAGAACACAGTTTTAATCAGAATTTTTTTTTTCCCTATTCTTTGTTTCAGAAACCAATTAATGTGGTCACCAAAGACTTAATCAAAGATGAACACCCCGAGGGTAAGCAGGAGATGGGTGGATTTTTAGCTGACATGATTTTGGGAATAGTTTAAGGCAGTTTTAAAATCTAACATGCAGATTCTTATACAAACCTTAAACTTTCCATCCAGTTGCCCTAACCTCCAATGGAGTTTCGGTCGACTGCCTCAATGTCCTGAAGGACTTGAAGACACAAGTGGCTAAGGTCCAGAATATCCTTGAGGCTCATACTAATCTACTGGAGGAGTTATGCAAATCTCAACCCCCGCAGGACCAGGACAAAGGTTTTAATTCAGTTTTGTATTTTTTTAAGCCTAATATTAAAGTATCTTAAGTTCATAAGTGCAGATTCAAAGCTTTAATAGAGGGCAGCGTACTTTAAGTTAAAGTGTAAAGATTTTTGTGATGTTTATTCTGTAAATTAACAGAATGGTTTAACCCAGAACTTTTAGTTGTTGTTGGAGTTTCTGATGCTTTTCCCAGAACTTTCAATCATATCTTATTGGCTTATTAAGTGAGTGTAACTGGCTGAAAACATACTGCTGTGTTAACCTCACATGTTCTTACAGATTTTACAAACTAGGGACCAAGAGGGGGGCATGAGGGGGTTTATGTGGCAAAAGCAACAAAAGCATTGACTGAGACACACATCAGACGAACTGTGAAACACCTACATCCAGATCTTACCTATTGAATATGTAAAGCTCATTATGCAATCCAGTCCATTTAGGCTATAAGCACAAGCCACAGGGCTCCGTCTCTGGTACTGAATGGGGACAGAGTCCTGAGACAGAACATCTGGCTCAGCCTTGTGGAATGGAACTGGAAATGACAGGAAGATGAAGTTTAAGTTGGCATGGACAGAACAACAGACATAACAATCATTTTTTACTCAGTAATTCAAACGCTGCTTTTACTTTGTTGGCTTCAAGTATTCCTCTCTGTTAGAATTGTTCATAAAAGATTCCCTCTATCGTCTGTGGACACAGGTTTAATACTGGCTTCACCACTGCTGTGAAATAAATGCATTCTGATTTTAATATTAGCCTTAAAGACATTACTGCACAGGTAAATTCAGCATACACGCACAGAGTTTTATCTGATTTGTGTTCTTCCCACAAAACCAGCTGGTGTTAACGTGGCTTGAAATGTTACTTTGTGCACTCGACTCACAAACATGTGGAAAAGGTAAAGTAGGGATTTGTTTCTGTTGATTCAAAATGCTGCAACACTGACGCTCACCAAAAAAGATTTTCTACAAAACTGAACAGGGAGGAAAAATTAACTTAGGGGAGAACAGCAGGACTATTCAAGGGAACGTGGGAAGACAAAGGGCAAACACAGCTGGGACTGGGGCACCAAGGAACGCAAAAAGGGAACTAACCATCTTATAACCGTTATCAAAATAAACCAGGAAGAGAGGCAACAGAACAGGGAAGCCACAACAGACCTGACATAAAAGTATAGCAGACAAAATGCAAAGATGGAGACTAAACCAGACATTGAAACACCGGGGAGGCAGGAATACAGTATAAACCAAAACTATCAATAGAACTAAATGTGAAACCAAAACCCGGGAATCTAAAAAAGCAAAACAGGAAATGCAGAAAAAAGACACAAAACTCAAAACTCTGAGTCCAAAACCCAGACAGGGACCCAGGGCCAATAACAGTTTTGGAAAAAGCTTGTTAGAGAGTTCTGAATTATAAAGTTTTGACCAACCATGAGACTGTTTTTATGATTGCATAAACATCTGCTCAGAAAAGACTCCATATAGTTTCTTTTATTATGATTTTTATATATTTTTGGAATAAATGTGTTATAACACTGTATTTAACAGGTTCTTCGTCAAGTACCTCTCATGGCTCTGGTTCTATGAAGCGCCGCAATAGCCAAACTAGTAACTCTCCACAAAAAGCAGGTAAGGTAAACCTCACTTTCACTTTACAGTCCAATGACATAGAGCTATAATTCAAAATGATCTTTATTTAAATTAATTTTGAAACTACTGTTGGGAATTTTTAATGTTGTTTTATGTAACTGTTTATTAGATGGATGTGGCAGCAGCACCAGCGGTCCGTTCAAGATCCTTCCTGTTTTGTCTCTGACAAATTCACCAAGAACACAAGGTCACTTTAGCTCTACACTGTAACATAAGATTGTCTCATGTATTACTGACTAAGTATTCAGGTTTCTAACTGCAGCCTTATCAATAATAACTAATTATGTTTTAAAAATTGTCTAGAATCTAATTAAAGACACTTTTAGATGATATATGAGTGGTGTGTATTAGCCTTTATATTTTGTTTCAGCGTCTAAAACTTAAATTTTTTTATTTAAAAATAAGAATTTATATTTTTTTTAAAAAAGACTCAGGAAGGTCATTCATTCTAGTAATTTTTAGAAAGTGTTTCCAGAATCTATTTCTGTTGTTGTCATCTGCTAATTTAACAAATATCTGAATGAAGGCCTTAGAATTAATTTACCTTTAATATTGAATTCCTGGAAGTGTCATTTTAATCCTCTGTGAAATTAACTTGCTGAATTATTTTTATAGCCACAGTGACCTACAAGATGGTGGTCAGTGGAAAAACCTTTGATGCCCATCTACAGCTGCTGGAAAAAGTACAGGCTTCAAGTGTGGAACCACATTTGATTTTGATCAATCAGGAGAAATGCCAAAGCAATCAGGACTGCCAGGTGGTTATTGTCTTCTGTCCTGTTGTTTCACGTATTGGGACAGATGCTGAGACGGCCCTGAAGAATGTCACAGGTACCTGTAAAAGAAAGAATTATGTTGAACACTGGGTAATATTTATATGGTACAAGAAAATCTGAGGCCGTGTGAACCTTAATGTTTTATCTTTCCCATTGTTATGCTCTTTGTGACTAGGTCTCATTTTTCATGCTTCATCTCCTCTTCTTTGTTCTCCGCAGATTGTAAACCCGTCATTCTGGTTTTCATGCATCACATACATGCAGCCAAATCTGTAACCGCTCCAAGAACATGGGATACGTCTAGTAATGTTGTTTTGTGTGCTCATGTTTTCTACCATGAGACAGTGCATGGGTTACTGCAGTGCCAGGAAAATAATGCTGCCATCGCTGACATACGACAGAAATTAATCAGCCACAGTGATAAGATACCTCCAAATACAAGTGGAAATACTGAAAATGAGAACAGGCCATCATTTTTCTACAGGGTAAATCATTTTTTTACAGGGTAAATAATGACCATAAAATGCCTCCAACTAAAACTAAAAGAAACTATAATACCTTAGTGTCAGCATCAACACTGAATAGAAGAAAACAGGACAAAACAACAAATGCAAGACATTTTAACTTATCTTCATTTATGTAAATTGGTATTGTCTGTGTGTTCATCACCAACTTAAATCTGAAATTGTGATTATAAGAGTTATTGTCATGTTTTCACATGTTAGTCTTTGAGCATGCAGCCAGTCAGCACTTGGTGTAATATAACCGAAGCAGATTACATTTTACAGGCTAAGTTCTGCTTTTTGACCGTTCATGTTGTGAATATGTGTTTTAAAAATGTTGCATACATTTGTCAGATAATGTTTTTTACAACTCACTTTTTTTTTTGGATTAGTTTTTCAATGGCTACGTGCATGCTTATGTGTTTTCCAGCAGTCAGAACAACAAATAAGGGTTTAAAATTCTGATCTACTGTGTGAATGCAACTTTGGGTATTGTGCTAATATTTTTTTAGTCTTTTTCATTGAGTAGTCCTGAACAGGTCAGTTCACCAGTGTAGTTATAATCCAGCATAGCCTGTTTTAAGGAACAGCACTAGTTCAGCTAGTATTTGTGTCTTTAGTTTCTCTATCCTGTACAGTAAGACTTGAATGTACATTAACAGAGACTTAAGACTGCAAAGCCCACATGTTCAATGGCAGGCTCACTTTAAGCATTTAAAAACTATAGTCATGTCACAAATAGTTACAAAAATAAAAGATTATAGCTGGAAATGGGAAAGAGTTTATGAATAGAAAATGTGTCCTCATAATGTCTGTTTTTTTTGTGTTTTTTTTTTTTGTAAATATATTTTCCCCCAAATGCCATTACATCACGACAAAATAATATTATTTAAATTTGGATCAATAATAGCTTTGGTTTTGCCATTATTTCCTCATTAATTTACCTTTTTATCTAATGCCTTGAAAACATCACTGCAATGTTGACTGTATATAGTTTGTTATATAGCTTTTGGCAGTTATAGCACTGTGATCCATGCTGAAACATTTTCACCTTATGGCTGTTGTCAAAATTACCACCGAAATAAAGATGAACTAACATAAATTGCGCAGTGTACTAGTGTTTTTGTCTAAATACATTTTTATAACCTGGCTCTTTTATTTACTAGCAAAGCCAAAAATGATTTACCATTAAGTAATTAGGTAACACGTTGTTAAAATTAAATGATGTTACTTCGTTTAGCATTGTGGCATTCATGAAAGACAAAATAAGATGGAAATATAGTAAATATGAAGTGAAACCAACTTGGATGAATATGGTTTATGTGTCGTTCTGAGGTTTTTTTTAAGAGACAAGAACGCGTGTACCTTGTGCTTTTATTTTGAAAAGCTTAACTTTATTTTTCTACGCCGGAGGTTTGACGTTGTTTACAATAAATGCCTCCGGTTAGTCCTGCCATTTAGCGCGTATACATGAATGTCATTTTGTTATTTGCCTTGCCAGTTTTAACTTAAAGGCTACCACCTGCGTGCTTGTTGCGCCAGTTAGATATAAAGAAAACTAAGAAAAATGTGCGTTTATTCCGTGTAGTTTGGCTAAATAGCAGCACGGATCCGTCAGAGATAGATAGCTAACAGTTTGTAGCTCATCAGATGTTCTTCGGCATGGCTTTGAGACGTTCCAACAGGTGTTGCTAAACTGGGGCAAAGCCAGTGTTTTGAGTTTTGAAGAGACCTGCAGGTGTGTTTTCCTTCTTGTTGTTGCAGGTTTCTTCTCTGTGATGCCTGCTTTAGTCTTTTCAGTGTTTAAAAAGCTAAAAGTTTAAATGTGAAATTGGACACACTTGTGTGTCATGATCTTCAGCCGCCTGCTGTTGAGTCTCGCGTCTAAGCGTTCAAAAAGTGTGTGTTTACAGAGGATACTCGGTGTTCATGAAGTGCCACTTAGGAGTCAGCCCTCAGTATCCATCAGTCCCTGTCGGCAAGCAGGAGCTCTCCGTGTCCCGCCGCCTGCACAGCGGGTCGGACTTAAGGTAATAAAGAGGAGAATCACGGTATCCGCGGAAAGTGTAATCTGGAAATGATACACGGGCTCTCTAATTTAGGTGATAGCGCAGTCCTATCAGCATCTGCTACCAGTGTGTGAGATGCAGCCAGCGAGCATCTCCTACGGAAGAGACACCGCGGCAGTTGCTCCAGATGATGATGATGAGGGTGATGGTGGTGATGAAAATCTTGCAGGACAGGAGATCGGAGAAGAGCACAAGGAGACGAGGGAGATGGTCCTGACTTCAGGCCAGGCAGACGCAATCGGCATTCAGGAAAGTCCTGCAGATACTGAAGCCTCCTCTGTGTCCAGTGAGTCGAACTAACAGTGTCACATTTTGCTGGCTACTTGTTTCCACATGATTTAAAATCTGTATTAATATTAGCTAATATTAGTTTAGGCTTTTGACAGAATCAAGTTTGCATGCTCTTAAGCTTAAGTTTAACATGCTTTATAATGCTGCTCTGCTGAGTCAAAGTCCACATGCTGTTTAGTACAACTCACATAGTTAGTCAAATGCAATCTGCACTTGAGCAACTTAAGCACTGCACTGAGCACGCCTGATCTCGGATATAATCCTGGTTAGTACTTGGATTGTAGACTTCTCTGGGAATACCAAGTGCTGTAAGCTTGGCTGTGGCTCAGGAGGTAGCGCTGGAGCTCTACTAATCAGAAGGTTGGTGGTTCGATCCATGGCCACTCAAGTCTGCAGCCAAAGTATCCTTGGGCAGGATACTGAATTGCTCCCAATGTGTTCGTGTGTGTGTGTGTGTGCGTGCGCGTGCATTAAAGCCTTAAATAGAAACCAGCCCATTTACTGTGTGTATGTTCATATATACACAGTATGCTAAACTTGTTTTGTTTTTTTTTGACAGCTCCTTCAGGATCAAATGAGAAGATAACAAGGAGGAAGATGAGGAGGGAGAGGAGGAAACTGATGAAGAAAAAGCTGAAGTCATCTGATACGTCTGACAGTTTATTGTCAGAGCTTCCATTTGCTTTGACCAGCCCCACCACATGGAAAGCATTATGTACATTTCTAATGTTTTATAATTACTTTTATAATTATCAGCATTTTTTAAACCGTTAGCGTAGATGACAAGTCACGCTGCAGCCTTGTGGCTAATAAGTGGCCTGTTTTCAGTGTCGTGATGCTGTATTTTATTAGCGTTTATACAGATACTTTGCTTGACCAGTTTTATGCATTTTGTTAGGTAGTTGTATGTGCTAGAGTTGTGTTGGTGCTAAAGGAATGGGAGTAGAAAGCAACTTCATAGCTAAAATTTTACATTCCTACTCTATTAAAACTACATAGCCTAATAGAATACGTTTTCATAACATGAGACCTTTTGATTGACATTTTTATTTGTAACTGACTTACATTTTGCTGTTGTCCATAGTCCCCAACCTAGAGTCAGCTGAGAAAAAGAGAAAAAGGAAACGAGGAGACGGCGAAGGCCGAGTGGACAGTGAGGAGGACAAGAAGAAAAAAAAGAGGGAGAGCCAACGACCAAATTACTTCATATCCATCCCCATCACTAACACTCAGGTAAGGCGCTGCTGCTCACACCCTTCATGTTTGAATTAATGCACATTGTAAATACTTTTTATCAAAAGTGTGTCAGTGGAACCTCAAAATAGGAAAGAAAAAACTGTGTTTGAATAAGGTGTTGTGGGTTTACTGAAAGCTCTGAGTTTGTTAACCCCAAGATGAAGGGAACTATGGTTTAGTTACCATGGCAACAAGCTCCATGAACCTCACCTGCTTCTTGTCAGGTGTTCTTCAACAAACGTTGAGTTTCTTTCTGTCTGATAGCTCTCAGTTTAGTTTCCTCTTTCATACAGTCAATATGAAATCACAGTTTAAGTTTAGATAATTAGATCTTTTTTTTGGGGGGGGTTGGCCACAGCGACTTTTCGTGACAGTGGAGAGAGACAGGAAATGGGGGAAAGATACAGGGGAAGACATGCGGGCAAATCAGCGACGGGCCGGGACGCGAACCCGCACTGCAACGCGGCGTGTGTAGGTGGTCGCCGGCTTTACCACTAAGCCACCCAGGCGCCAGATAATTAGATCTTTAACAAAGAATCAGTTTATGGTCAATCTGTAATCATAGAAAGGATACATACGTCTTTAGGAATCAAAACTTCCGCACTAGATTAGGGTCTGAGGGCAACCCAAAAAGGCTCCAAGTGGTCTAGATAAATATGATTTGAACACCATATACAACATCATAAAAGACAAAAGAAAAATTTATTGAGCAAAGAACAGAAACTGTGCTGACCTGGCCAATAAGGACGCCTCTGCCTCTCTGCAACACCACGGTACTCCTAATGAGGATCACCTGTGCCATTTCCGGGGTCCAAGGTCATAGTTTTCCCAGCTTCCCTTTTTATCCTTTTATTATTTTTCTGTATTTGTATTTTCATAATATCTTCATTTACTTTTATTTAAGTTTTTGTTCTCCTTCTTCTTCTCCTCCTCCTTCTTCTTCTTCTCCATCTGTGTAACACTGCCGTTATCAGAGACGTAGCTTGTAACTGACTTCTGTTTTTTGTCCAATGACAGATCAGCTCAGCTGTGAGTGAGGTTCAAGAGGCCGTGCTTCAGCAGGAGCCCCGATTGGCCAAAGCTATGATCCCTGTCCCAACTCTTCACATCACGCTTTTAGTCACTCATCTTGCCAATCAGGAACAAGTAGACCTGTGAGTTGGTGTACATGCTATATTTATATAATAGAGAGAGAGATTAATATGGTTTCCATCAATACTGTGACACCCAGAATGTCTGAAATGACCTTTGATTTTTCCTGCTGTAACAAATCCAAATGACTTCTATCAAAAAAGCCTTCTGTTGATCCCACAGCAGAATGCCTTCTTTACTGCAGCCATTTTGAGCACAGGTGTGACTCACAGCATTGAAAAGGGCCTTGAGTAACAGCAGAAAGACAGCTGTTGTTAATGTTATCAGTTACAGCAGTGCTTCTCTCTATAAGCCTGAAAATGACAAGTTAAGTGCTCGTAGTGTCGTGGTCTGCTTTTTATATTCCACTTTTCTGATCTTATCGATCACTGAGAGCACCAAGCACTACGAGCCACATTCACCCATTCACACACACATTTGTCTGGCCCTTTGATCTGTTCCTTCAGACCTTTTTATTTTATTTTATTTTTTTAAATAACATTTCGGTGTTACATTTGGGGGCTGTTCTGAGGCTCAGTATTGCACTCAAGAATACTCCCAACATGTAGCCTGGAAGAGCTGTGGCTCAAACCACAAACATTTTTGACTAGTGGATTCAATTCAGTTCAGTTTTATTTATACTGCACCGATTGCCTCAAGGCACTTTATATTGCAAGGTAAAGACCTTTCAATAATAGAGAGAAAGCCCCAACAATCAGATGACTCCCCCCCACGTGAGCAAGCACTTGGCAACAGTGGGAAGGAAAATCTCCCTTTTAACAGGAAGAAACCTCCAGTGGAACCAGGCTCAGGGAGGGGCAGTCATCTGCTATGATGGTGGGGGATGGTTTGCCCACTATATCGGTAATAAACAGATGATATGCATTATACTGCAATACCTGTGTATCTTTTTCCTAAGCCAGAAAACACACACAAACCAAACACTGTGTCATCATTTAGATGCCAAATAGCAAATAAAATGGTCAAAGCTGTGCAGCAAGAAATTAGTAGAGGTCAAATGATCAAACAAAACAAATTTCAACCCCTCTTTTAATAAATATGATTACATTATTCACACGCATTGCTGTGTTGATTTGGTCCTCCTCAAAGGTTCAACCACTCATCCACGCAGAAAATGCTCAGCAACTTTTTGCTAAACGTGCACACGTGCATATAGCAGTGGTGTACACAGTGAGCAGATGTCATATCCTGCGTGTAATCTGTGATTTAGGTTGAATAGAATAACATCTCTCTTGTCCTGGTTTCTCCATTTTCCTAACTGTTCTCTCAGGATAAAATGCACAGTAATTCTAAAATGCTGAACTTCAATCAAACCTAGTGCCCTCAAATTAATCTCAAGAACTTTGAAAAAAAAAGGCAACTGGACTTCTTTAATTTTTTTGAAACATTTCACCTCTTATCCAAGAGGCTCCTTCAGTTCTAAAAGCCAAAAGGTGGAGAGTCCCAGGTATTTAAACCCTAGTGGAGGTTGTCCCTTTGGAAGAATCCTATTTTCTCAGTCCCATTCAGGCTCGTTAAACCAGTGCATTATCACATCAGATAGATCTGATAGCTTGGCAAAATGCTGTTGCAGCAGTAAATGTATGGACTAAAGATGTGCTCAAAGACATGGAAGCAGAGTCTGCAGTTACTAATTACCAACATGCCACATTAGGTGCGGCTTCTGTCTTATCTTTTCCTCCCAGCCCTTCCAGGAAAACCTGTTCAAACAGTCAGGCTGTGCATTTTTTTTGGAGGGGTTTGGGTTTTCAAAGCCGTTCTTTGGGGTGCAGTAAAGAGGAAGAATGCTACTGTCAATTTATAAACTAAATAAGTAGTTAACTAAAATTAAAAAGTCCCTCACTTAAATGTCAAAGTGAACAAACACCTCTGAAATGGATTTTATTACATTTGAAAGCAATGGTGTAAATCATTTCAACCTTAAACTGTCTTTTCATGATTTTTATATTTTACTTTCTCAACACATATCTATATCTTTTTGTGTTGGTGAAATAATCCGATTAACGCTAAAATGAGGACAGATTCTACGACTGTAAATAGCTAACTGAAGTCAACTGAAAGCCAATAGAAACATAAAGATTTGTGTTTGAAGCTGTTGTTCTCACACTGCAGTGGAGGGTGATGGAAATATCAAGGGAGTCTGTATTTTTGTGAGCCAACTCAGTGCCGCACAGGGACATGGGAGCTGTGTTATGTGATGAAGGGATGCTTAATCCCATCAAGAAGAAGATGGTGTTATTAGTAATCACTAGATTCTCCCATTATGTAATATGACAGGAAGGCAGAGAGAGGATTAAGTGTGTGTGTGTGTGTGTGTGTGTGTGTGTGTGTGTGTGTGTGTGTGTGTGTGTGTGTTAGTAAATGCTGTGCATATTCATGTGTATATTTCCTTTTAGGGCGGCAGCGGTGCTGGCTCAGGTTGAGCCGTCACTGGCTGAGTTGCTGGGTGGGCGGGATCTGGTCTTGCCCTTCTCGGGGATAAGTCATTTCAGGAAGGAGGTGGTGTTTGTTGGACTGGCCTCCGGACAACACAGACACACGCTGGACAGCCTGGCAGGTCAGTGGCAAACATTTAGCTGGTCATCCTTCCCCTCCTGTCATCAGTGCCTCTGTCTCTTTGATGTACAAGTTTTTCATGCTTTACAAGAGGATAAAATTGTGTTATTCAATGCTAATGTGATATTGTACTTGGCTTGTTGTGCACTGTGGAGGGATGTCTGCAGTTGGAGTCAGCTGCTCAGATCTAATACTGTCTGTTTACACTCATACATATCATCTAAATTGGAAATATGCAGAGTTGGGGGGGCTATCTTTTTCTTGAGACACTACAAGACTTAAAATGCATTACAACATGCAGATGCTGGTTGTCATGGAGCCTTTCTTATGGGTGTTATTGATTAGACAACTTCAAGAGAATGAAGGACAGATTGTTTAAGATGTTTTCATAAGTTGGCCGGGCAAATACACTCTCATTCAGAAGTCATGGACAGTCTAACCTGACATTTGTCCCGGAGACATCAGAGCACCTAGTAAGATGAGAATAGTGGAATTCTGTAATTAATTTTGCAACCAGAATCTTTGGGTTAAAGTTATACACTGTAACAACAAACTGTGTAGAAATGCAGAAAGTGACGCTCTAGGCCGTGCACAGACGTCCACGTTGTGATTTGTTTTTCAGTGTGACCACATCCTCATCCTTAACTTAGTAGATCTGATCAAATAAAGTGGAATTTTTGGTGTTTTTTTTTTCTTTTCTTTCTGTTATTTTTGTTTGTTTGTGTGTGTATTTGTGGGCGTGTGTACATGTCGCCATTTGTGTTCCTACATTTTTCTTCTTGTGCCGTGAGTCCGTGTGTGGGGGTGTCTTCAGAAGCTTTTGCGTGTTTGTTTTTGTGTTGTGCCTTCGGCAACAACATTAAGCCATTTCTAAGAGGATTCCCATTCCAATGCTTTTGCAACACCAGCACGCACACACACATACACACACATTAAATGAGGTGACCTTTACCTAATACCGTCCATTTGCACTCTTAACATATTGGTTAAATTGGAAGTATGCAGTCATTTCTAAAATAAATATAAGCATTTGTGTACACTCGTATACCAGGAAGTAAATGACATTTTTACTCATTAATGTGCGTTTGATACACAAGGTTTTAGTTTGTTTCTGGCTCTGCAAGATGTTCTGTATGAAACTGAACATGCAGTAACTGGAGCAGCATTATGTGGGTCTGCGTTTTTTGTAGGGTCTGTAGCCTGAGATTTACTGCTGAGACCTAAAGACTCAAAACTACACGCGATGCCGAAGCAGAGGCAAATGCCAGAAAGAATTCCCTGTCAGGGTTTGGAATCATTCAAAAATACTGCAGCTGTTTTGTTTGTTAGACAGAGGTACGAATTCCAAGTTTCTACATGTCTATAAAAACACAGAATCAGACGAGGGTTTCAAACACAGTAAACCAAAGGAACTATCAATGGCGGACAGCGGGGAATGCTAGCTAGAGAGCTAATACAATCTTAAAATTGAATGTTAATGATATATGCAAACACTGATGCCACAATGCAGTGAATAAATTCATAATTGAGGCTTTAATTCATTTTTTTTAATCCATTGGTTACACAGATGTCTTGATGTATCACAGATATCTTGCATTGTCTTACAGTGTGTCGAGTATCGCTATAAAGATTTACTGTGTTGCCATCATTGTCACGGGCTTCGTATTGTGATATTGTCGTATTTAAAGTCAGTGAAGTTGAAGGATGATTTTTAGTGTGAGTCCATGCTGGTGTTTTGCTGCTTTCCTCTGCTCCTGTTGGTGACACAGAAACACAGGCAGAGAGAAATGAACAGATGAGGTCCAAAGGAAATGATGATGTTGCCTTAAGTGCAGTAAAACCTTCACCAGCCGATGTAAATCTGAATACTTTGCTTGCTTGTATTGAATTTTGTTTAATGGACGGCATCTAGTGCTTGTCAATTGTACTCAGGTCACTTTTTTTTTATGTGTTGTGTGACTTTTCCCCTCTGTCCCAGCATAGCAGCACTGACTCTGTATTCCAGGACCTCCTGACTAATAAATGAATCGCAGGGCTTTTCTCATCTGGTTATCAAAACAAACAGGAGAACTTGAGACTGCGGAGGACTCTCAGGGGTGATTGGCAGGCAAATTGAAGGATAATGCAAGGGCTGATTTGAAATGCATATCTTTGCATACTAAACAAGGCAAAGGTGTAGAGTTACATCCAAGCCATCTTGTGGGATAAATGGGATATTTTGATAGGGGAAAAAAAAAACCCTCTGAATATCTTTTAGGGGTTTACTCAGTGTGAGGAGAAGGACTTTAACATTGAGACGTTAGTCTTTGTGTGGACTGAAGCTTCTTTTAAGGCCTTTCTGATGAAACATTTGGAAAAGTTGGAATTCAACAAGCAGCGTTCATAAAGAATGGCCCCAGTTTCCTTTATTTTTATGGAAAATTGCTCCATAGGAAAAAGATTATAAATAAAAAGTCCTTACGGGAACTGCTACAAGCAAAGGAAGGATAAGGCAGGAAGCCAGGCCCTCTTGTCATCTTGTCTGTACTTTCCACCACTGATATTGATTAAATACTAACCTTTCTCTCCCTTTAGAGCTCCTCTTCTAAAAATACCTCTGTAGCCTGACTCTAAACACTCTCTGTCTGTATATTTGTCCTTGTAGGCTTGTCTGTGTGTTTAGGCCTTTGTTCACTTATCTTAATCTGAGTAACTAAATGATATTTGGGCTAAAAGCTTTTTTTTCTATCATCTGACACACATTCTCAGCCATCTGTGCGCGCTCTATTTGTGTCCTCTGTTATGGCATGAAAAAAAATCTATAATGGGGGAATCAAGATCCTTCAGTGGAAGAAACCGAGTTGTGATTGTGGGTTTGAACCCAAATCATGTTCTCTGTGTTTACGCATATGTTGCATGATATCAATTGACATCCGTCCCTTTTGTTTAATGAATCTGTTTTGCTTCATGGTCAAAATGTGGTTTATTTTGTATTGCCTGTTTTCAGTATTTAATTTTATTTTTTTTTTACCTTTTAATTATGTGGTTGAGTCATACTGTACAATAATAATAATGCATTTTATTCACACCCTCGTGTTCAGGGTTCTCAGAATACTGTATGACTCATTGGGTAAAAATATATAAAAAATTGTGTGCACCTCTGCTGCAGAGTTGTTGCGTAGCCGTTTTGAGGAGCACGGGCTTCTGCAAGGAGACGGCCGAGGGTTTGAACCCCACCTCACCATTATGAAGCTGTCCAGAGCATCAAAACTACGGTCTCAGGTATGCATTTTTATTCTTCAATAAAAGCAGACTGTAACAGAACTAACACGCACATGCATTTCTTTCTTTTTTAAAATCATCCTTCTGACTGTCCTCACCTTCCTCTCAGTGGCGGTACAGTGTTTTATCCATAGGTAAATGTGTATGGCTCAGCTAAAACTTAATGGGAATTAGGATAAGCAGAAGTGGATGGACGGATGGAACTAAAAGCAAATTGCATCTATATCACATTAGAGTTCATGATATCAGACTAAGAGCCAAACACCAATAATATGATGGATCTAACAGAGAGAGAGGAGATAAACAAAGAAGATATGAAAGATTGGGGGGAGGGTTAATGAGGGAAGAGACAGAAGAATTATAGCATCTGTCTCGTTCCCTCTGACACGTTATCTTACCTTATCCTTCCTGGTGCCTGCCAGGCGGTGATCTTGTCTTCCTCCAGTCAGTGTGTCTGCATACAGTCAAAAGTTTGGACACACCTTCTCATTCAGTGTTTTTATTTTTTTCCTACATTGTAAATTAATACCAAAGTCATCTAGACTATGAAGGAACACATAAGGAATCATGTAATACGCTTAAAAGTGTTAAACAAACCAAAATATGTTTTAGATTTTAGATTCTTCAAAGTCGGCACTTTCTGCTTTGATTACAGCTTTGCACACTCTTGGTATTCTCTCAATCAGCTTCATGAGGTAATCACCTGAAACAGTTTTGAAGGACTTCCCACAGATGCTGAACACTTGTTGGCTGCTTTGCCTTGACTCTGCGTTCCAGCTCATTCCAAACAATCTCAAATGGGTTTAGATCAGGTGATTGTGGAGGCCAGGACATCTGGCCCAACACTCCATCACTCTCTTTCTTGGTCAAATAGCTCTTACAAGCCTGGAGGTGTGTTTGGGGTCACTGTCCTGTTGAAAAACAAATGATGGTTCCACTAAGTGCAAACCAGATGGGATGGCATGTCGCTGCAGAATGCTGTGGTAGCCGTGCTTTGTGCCTTGGATTTTGAATAAATCGCCAACAGTGTCACCAGCAAAGCACCCCCATACATCACACTTCCTCCTCCATACTTCACAGTGGGATCTCCACACGTAGGAACCATCTGCTCACCTTTTCTGCATCTTACAAAGACATGGCGTTTGGAACCAAAAATCTCAAATTTAGACTCATCAGACCAAAAGACAGATTTCCACTGGTCTGATATCCATTCCTTGTGTTCCTTGGCCCAAACCATTCTCTGCCTCTTGTTGTTCTTCCTTATAATTGGCTTTTTTGCAGCAATTTGACCATAAAGTCCAGATTCACTTTCAAAGTTCTTGAAATTTTTCCAATTGACTGACCTTCATTTCTTAAAATAATGATGGACTGTTGTTTTTCATTACTTAGTTGAGTAGTTCTTGCCATATTATGGATTAGAACATTACTCAAATAGGGCTATTCACTGTATACCAACTCTACCTCTTCACAGCACAACAGATGGTCTCAAACACATTAAGAGGGCAACAAATTCAAGAAATTAACTCTTGATGAGCCACAGCTGGTAACCATCGCCATTCCAGGCGACTACCTCATAAAGCTGACTGAGAAAATGCCAAAATGTGCAAAGCTGTCATCTAAGCAAGAGGTGTCTACTTTGAAGACTAAAATATAACTAAAACATATTTTGGTTTGTTTAACACTTTTTGTTTACTACACAATTCCTCATGTGTTCCTTCATAGTCTGGATGACTTCAGTATTAATTTACAATGTAGGAAAAAAAAAAAACATTGTCTAAACTGTATACTGTATATTTCACTTTGTTTGTCTAGATGTGCTTATCATGAATTTTCGCTTTGTCTCTCTCTCAGGGTGTAAAGCGTGTGGACCCAGCCCTTTACTCCAACTACACTGACAAGTAGGTACTATCTGTGCATTATAAGGTTTAGTCTTCTTGTACAGTGGTTCATTGTATGAATTACACAGCTGGTGAATACTGTAGATGACAACTTACACACAAATCAGTTATACCATGTATTTAAAGCCATCTCCATAGTACAAAGTACTTTTGATGTCTGATCACACCTGAGAATAGTACGCACATAGTAATCCTTTGAATTCCCACCTTACGAGTGGTCGTCCCATCTCCTGCCTGCTGTGTGTGAAAGCAGCTTAAATTTACCTGTGCTCTCTGCCATCAAGCAGCTGTATTCCCGACATTTTCTGTCGTTGTGACGCTTTCATTTCATCACCGCAGATTTTTTGGAGATCAGACAGTCGAGCGGGTCGATCTGTGTTCAATGTTGAAAAAGAAGCAGCAAGATGGCTATTACCACACTGAAACTTCACTACAGCTTGGTTAGTAAACACACACACGCAGTTATTATTGAGCATTATTGTATTGTGTCAGAGGCAAAGCTGAGCCACCAGAGGGCGCTGTCAGCTCACATTTGGGAGTTTCTCCAACTGTTTGGTTTCCATCTCTTTGGGTAAAGTGTGCTCACAGCAGCATGTTCGGCTGAATATTTTTGTAATCTGGATTTCTGTGGGTGAAGTTGAGTGGTACAGGTCAGTCACTGTCATTCATTAGGATGACGATTCCGTGGTTTTGCTGATGTATTTTACGTAACTGCAGCTTTATTCTTGCCATTTGCTGGTTCTGTGGTTTGATTAAGAGTTTTTTTTTTTTGAGTAGATTTGTATAACACCATCAAACTTCAAGTACTTAGCAGAACTTAAGACAGGCACACTGGTCTAATTACACACTGTGGTTTTACACAAGAGAGCTCATTTCCATTTTAGCCATGGTGTTAATCCACAGCTACTACCCAGCTGTGGATTAACGCCTGCCGGGTCTTTGAAGACTTGCGGTGTTATAGAATAATGACTCAAATGTCCACTGAATGTAAGAAGTACTGGAAGGTTTTGAACTGCTTTAAAAGGTTAAATTGTTTTATTACTGTAAGTGGAGCATATAAAAATTTGAATGTGAGAAACATGGAGGAAGATGGCTCACCTCATTAGTTCACTTTGATTTAAATCAAGTGGGATAATTCTTGTCTATCGAGCCCGTTTTTTATGGATGTGTTGTCCATTACTCTGTCCACTACTAGGAGCTGACAGGGTATTCTGTTTAGAAGAAAACGTGCCTTTTAAAGGATACTTGGATCAGTTTTGTCTGTCTGGGGATGAAACAAATTGCCATGATTAGTTTGTGAGCAGCCACTTCTTGTCATCCATGATTGAAAAACAATAAACCAATAATCCTGAGGTGGGAGATATTTTGCTAATGACAAATGCAACAAAATTATGTAAAAATCACGGAATATGCTTTTAAAAACTAAATGGAAATGTGTTCTCAGAAAAGTAGCCCCTCAGCTCTGAAATAGCAACAATGCAACATGATGCACTTAGATCGGAGGCAGAAACGCTTCTCTCAGGGTCGCTTATGGAGTTTTTCATTAAACATCCATCGTGTTTTTTGAGCTGTGACTGATTAGCGTTTGTATCTGCCCACAAAGAAGTCTGACTTGAGAAACTCTGCTGAACTAATTAATTAATGTGGTTTGTGGTTGAAATAAAATCACTCCTCTGATGATCCCAACGCTACAGGGCAATAAACAAGACCCATCTTTTTTTTAATGCCAGATTGAGCTAAGGGAAACTTCGTCTCACAACTTGTGTGATTAATTTATTTAAAAAAATATTCAGTTGGTTTCACAGTGGGATGGAAACACTGAGTGATCCGCACTGATGATTTGTAAATGAAAGCGGCACGAAAATAGGAGACATGTTTCTGTGTATTGGACATATACTGTAATAATTTAAGAAATTTTACTAAAGCGTCACATTGTTACCATTATGAGCTGGAATCAGAGTAACCAATGGGGTGATGATATTCAACGGCTTAAAAGGTTGTCGTCTATGATGCTTCATAATATCTGTAAGTAATTATGAAAGTGACCCCTTTCCTACGGGAAAGATGAAAGAAATCAAGAATTTAATGACTGATGACCATCGTTTTAAACAACATTGAGTTGATTCAGTTAGGCAAAAAAAGGAGGATTTTCCACAGTGGGTTGAAGTTAGGAAAAAAACACAGTAAAACTTCTTGTTTAAGGAAGATGCTGTGTTTGATACACAGACAGTGTAAATGGTGCAGCAAATAACTTAAGGTTGCAGGGAAATCATTCACAAGTGGATACAAGTACCAAAATTGGCACATATACCGACTTGTTCTTGGGGAAGATGCTGAACCCCAAATACTCCGAGATGCATCCATCTGGGTTTGCATGTGTAAGGGCCTGTAAAGTGTTCGTGTGGATGCAGCTTACAGTGTAAAATGTGTGTTGAGTAGTAGGTAAGAGTATAGACAGTATAAAAGATGGACATAGCCATTGTCCTGTTTTGAAGCTTCGAGATGAGCCTTTTTTGTGATGAGAAGAGGCAGGTGTGAGTGTGAAACTGCACGCTGTCAGTCATGTAATTAGCTGAAAAGCATACCCCAGATAATCATCCTTTCTAAAACAAAGTATGACCAAAATTAAGAAAATGACCTGACTAACCTGAAATGAGTGTTTACAGCAGGGGAATTCAACTACATTTTTCTATGGGCCAAATTGTCATGAGGCTATTTGCCAGTGGGCCACACATTTCTCGGGACACTTACTCTTGTGCATACTTATTGGTCCAGTTGTCGTTAAATTTTCTATTTTTGCTGTCCACCTTACATCTCTTCTCTTTTGAATGCAACATTTTTTCATCAGAAACTGCTGTCTGGCCTCCCGCCAACACCTCAGCAAGGAAAGTAGCTATTGGATGTCCTAGAAGTCGCTATATGACATCATCACCTAATTGGTTATTAGCATTTAGTTGCAATCGAGGCTGTAGGAGAGAGGAATAACATCTTTGGAGAGACAAAAAGTGAAGAAAAAACACCCTAAATATGTTTAGAACTA
>JASGAU010344219.1:0-14037 GCA_030220045.1 Australoheros facetus
CTGTAAATTGCCCACAGGTGTGAATGGTTGTCTGCCTCTCTCTGTGTCAGCCCTACAACAGGCTGGTGACCTGTATGGGGTGTATCCTGCATCTTACTGCCTTGTCAGCTGGGATAGGCTCCAGCCCCCACCCACCCCACAACCATGAAAAGGATAGGGGAAGTGATTGATCAAAAGACATTTTATTTTTTCATGAACTGTAATAGATAAGTTTGGTCAATTAGAACATACAATTTAGTTCAATTGGAAATGGAGTCGTGCTTACTTAAATAAATGGGTGGTGATTGCTTAAACTAAGTATCTTCGGTTACTGAAACTCTGTACATTCAACTTAGACCTTTCATTCCATTCCAAAATGTCTCAAGTACACTGAACATAGTGCCCTGCACTTATTCAACTGTTTGATTACACAAAAAATTAAGGCAACAAGTTACCTTGGTTTTTTTAAGTAGATTTTACTTATCCGGGTTTACAGTGTATGTCCATCTTTTATATACAGATATTTTATACAAAGCTATCTGGTTGTATCCATCGTATAACCAGGAAAATACTTCTCAGCAAACTTCTTAACAGCTTGTTGTTTATGCTGTACTATTGCAGCATGAAGATCTGTTATTTTGGGCATCAACAATGTGATAAACCACAGTAAAATTTTTGTTTGTTTGTTTTACAGTTTAGTCTAATACAATTTATATTAAGACATCAGAAGACCATCAGATTTTTAATCTTTTTATGACACTGGATAATAAGTAGAACTGCGTATCTTCTTGTACATATCAGACACATGCACAGATGAGTTTGTGTTTGGCATCAGGCAGTGTAATGCCCTGCAAACGCTTTTGCTTTGTGTTTGTTTACAGTTCAACAAAATGATGAATGAAGTCAGTCGTGATGCGTTTAAAAGTGTTCGCCAAAAGCCGGGCTTGCAAATATGGACCATCAATGTGAGTCGGCTCTAAAGCACATAACGTGCACCCCACATTATTGTGTGCACACTGATGTTATTGGTCTCATTGTTGAGCTTTAAGTAGAGCTGTGGCATGCTGAAATCTTACATGGGTTTAAGGTTTGTTGCTGTTTTCTTTATTTAGAAAATGCAAATGGTTCCTGTTCAGCCGCAAGGCTTTGGCAACTTCTTTGAGGGAGACTGTTACATTGTTCTATATGTGAGTAAAAAAAACTGGGTTATTTCATAAGAGGCTACAATGTGATATATATCTCATATATCTCATGCTTTTCATGGTTATCACCAGATAAATGAGAAAAAAGGCTCCCACCAGTCCGCTGACATCCACTACTGGGTTGGAAAAACCTCCAGTCAGGATGAACAAGGTGCTGCTGCCATGTACGTCACCCAGCTGGATGAGTACCTGGGTGGGAGTCCAGTCCAGTACAGGGAGGTGCAGGGCTACGAGTCACCGCGGTTCAGGAGCTACTTCAAACATGGCCTGATGTGAGTTCCCAGCGAAGGCAGCTGGTGTTTGAACTGCAGGGGGATGGTGATATACTCAGGGGAATGAGTCTCTCCCTCACACACACAAACACACACACAAACACACACTTATGTCGTAATCTTCTTGAGTCATGGCTTGCAACACTAATCCGTCTCTATGAAATGATTATGACACAAAACACACTTGTTTCCTGAAGCTTAGCATTAAAAAAATGCAATTTTCTTTTGCCCAATTTATTAACCGCCAACCTTTAATTGTGTGTTTGTTTTAAAGTTATGCAACCTTCAGGAAAATTTCAAACTGGTTACAAAATGTATTTTGTTAATGTCCATTCTGCTTTAAGTCTCTGGGTTTATGTTTTTATTACACTTGAACTTTGATAAAGTGGCCTACGCTGCTCTCTCCACAGCTACAAGAAGGGTGGAGTGGCCTCAGGTTTCCAGCATGTTGACACAAACGTCTACAACGTCCTGCGACTGCTGCACATCAAAGGGAACAAGGCTGTCACAGCAACAGAGGTATTCAGAATAGAAAATAAAGTAATATGACTGGCTTTAAGACTGTCGTAGGGTTTACCCACTGCCTCCCTCTGCTGTTTTCAGAGGCTTCACACAGTCACGCTACAAAGAGGTGTTGGCACCCCTCCTTAAACAGATTATGTCTTCTTGTTGTAGCTGTCAGAGTAGGTGTTAATTGCCCGCAGAGTGCTATGAGTGTGTGATATTTAATTAATACACTGTATTGTCTCATACAGCGTATACTGTCTATTCGAATGGAGCAGAATGAGTTATTCAACTCTCCACTGTTTGTGTGTGTTTCCGTGCAGGTGGAGGTGTCATGGAGCAGCTTTAACAAAGGGGATATTTTCCTTTTGGATATCGGAAAAGCTATAGTGCAGTGGAACGGCCCCCAGAGCAACAGGAGAGAGAAGCTTAAGGTAATCCTCTACGCTGATTGGTTACAATAAGCAGTGACATGAGAAGTATTCATATCACAGAAAAAGGGGACAGCAAGGCCGTGAACTCAAAAAAAGACCTATTTTCAAACTTTTACATAGAAAGCTGATAAAATATATTTTTAGTACAGAACGGTGCCAATATTATTGATGTGTTTTCATGTGAGCAGCATGAACAAAGACTGGTTTTGAAAAAGGAAGAATGACTAGATGTAATTTAACTCATTTTTTGTGTCAAATACATTTTTTTATGTCCACAAACTAGTGGACTCCTAGTGCTGCTCAACAAGCCTGGATAAATAAGGAAGTACATGAAATCTGTGCCAGATCAAACAAGTAGATCCAGTCACTGTGGCAACACCTTGGGAAACAAGGGAGCAGCTGAGATTACCTGTCAAGTGAATTCTAAGAATATTTGTTATTAGTCTTGAAACTTGACTGTTGTGGATCTTTGATAATGTACACCACTGCCTTTAGCTCTAAGCAGCAAGCTGTGAAATTGGAAACAAACATGCAGGAAAAGGGGAAAAGTTAGGAGGGAATAGTAACAACAGAAAAGGAAAGCCAGCAGCTATTTATATTTCCCCTTCTTTTTATATACATATAATTTCTGAGTTTTGGTAGTAGTGTAAATCTTTGCATAATAGGGGAACCTTTAAATCACTGCTTTAAATCAATGCTAATCTTTGGGACATATTTTCTTTACATGACATTGCACATCTTCTTTCCTTGTCGTTCCAGGCGGTGTTGTTGGCTCAGGACATCCGGGACAGGGAGAGAGGAGGTCGTGCTCAGATTGGTGTTGTGGAGGGAGGAGATGAGAAGAGCTCTCCGGAGCTCATGAAAGTCATGACGGCTGTGCTCGGCCCAAAACCGGCACAGCTGAAGGAGGCCACTCCTGATGATGTAACCGATAGTGCGCAGAGAAACAGTGTCAGACTCTACCAGTAAGTACATTATACTATACATTATACACTGCATTGCTCCCACAACACTGTAGAAATGTATTTTATTTTATTTTTGCTATTTTCTAATATCACACGCATTTTATCTAATTTTCCTCCTCAGCGTTTACGACGATACTGGGAATCTAGTAATTCAAGAAGTGGCCACACAGCCTCTAACACAGAATCTGCTGAAATCCTCAGTAAGTGGTGTTTATTCTTCAAGAACGTTCCTTAGAGGCTAATATTAAAAAAGAAAAGTGGTTTAGTTTCAATGTTTTGTGTGTGTGTGTGTGTGTGTGTGTGTGTGTGTGTGTGTGCGTGTGTGCGTGCGTGCGTGCATGTGTGTGTGTGGGTTTTTTTTCTGGGTTTCAGGACTGTTACATTCTGGACAACCAAGGGTCTAGCGTGATGGTCTGGAAAGGAAAGAAGGCCTCCAAAGAAGAGCGACAAGGAGCTCTGAACAGGGCGTTGGTGAGTATACTGAATGACGACTGTGAGGATCTCTCACTGCCTCCTATTCCTTATGTCAGTGTATTATAAATCAAATATGTATATTTAAGTCCCTTTTCCTTAAATGAATGTGAATGAATATTAATTCATTCCTTTTTTTTCTTTTCTGGGGATCATCAGGTTTGAGGGCATTATCAGATTTTTTTTGTTGCTGTTTGGTATTTTGGAGATGTTTTCCACTACAAGCTTTGTCCATTAATCTTTTCTACCAGAGCTACATTAAAGTAAAGAAGTACCCATCCAGCACCACTGTGGAGGTGATGGCTGAGGGAGGAGAGTCAGCAATGTTCAAGCACTTGTTCAAATCCTGGACAGATAGAGAGCAAACTCAGGGCCTGGGTACCACCCACACCGTCGGAAAGATAGGTAGCCTTCTTCAAAATCAATTTCAGGGTTGTCTTGATATACTTTTTAATGATATTTATTGATATCTTGCCATTCATAATTAACACTGAACACTTTGGGTCTCCCCACAGCTAAGGTTGACAATGGAAAGTTCGACGTGATGGAGCTCCACGCACGCCCTGAGCTGGCAGCACAGCACCGCATGGTGGATGATGCATCAGGAGAGGTTAAGGTGGGAAAAAACAGAAAACTATAAATACAGACAAACACGATCCATATACATTTATGACTTTATTTATGCTGCTGCATATTATTTGATATGTTTCCTTTGGATTACATGTGTCAGGTGTGGCGCATTGAGAATTTGGAACTGGCTGAAATAAACCCCAAAGAATATGGACAGTTTTATGGAGGAGACTGCTATTTGGTGCTGTATTCATATATAAAAGCAGGCCAGCATCAGTACATACTCTACATGTGGCAGGTCAGTGTCAGACCAGTCCGTGCTCCCTCCTCCTTCTCTTCCTGCTTCTCTATGTTAATGCAATTTTTTGGTTTTTTTTTGGTCTGTCTGACATCAGGGACGCCACGCCACAAACGATGAGATCACAGCATGTGCCTTCCAGGCTGTCAATATTGATAACAAGTACAATGGTGCTCCAGTCCAGGTTAGAGTGGTCATGGGCAAAGAGCCCCGCCATTTCCTGGCTATTTTCAAAGGCAAATTCATCATTTTTGAGGTATGATTTCATGATTTTCATGCTGAAATTTATTCTCTGTAAGATTAGAAATGCTCACAAGCACAAAGTAAATAAATGTTTCTATCGGCATGTAGTTTGTGTGTGTAATTATGACACATGGAAGGAAGTTACTGCAGAAAATGTCTGTAACAACAATACTAGGGCAACAACAATACTAGCAAAACAAACAAACAAACAACTCAAAGCATTAAATCAAAGTTGAAAGTAACTGGAAACTGAATGTATGTGTACAAAGGGAGGCACAGGTCGACCTGGTGTGGTTAAACCTGCCAGTGGTGACAGGCTCTTCCAGGTGAAAGGGACAAATGAGTTGAACACGAAGGCCACAGAGGTGGTGGCCAGGGCCACTTCTCTCAACACCAATGACGTATTCCTGCTGAAGACTGACCACAAATGCTACCTGTGGTATGGAAAGGTATGCGTCATAGAGCTGTGTAACAGACAACAAAAATATTAATCTAGCTTGCATTTTTTTTAAGTATTTTTTTTTCCTGAAAAGGGTTGCAATGGGGATGAGAGGTTGATGGGGAGAGCAATCTCTGATGTGCTGTCCAGGAATGAGAAGCAGGTGGTGATGGAGGGTCAAGAACCAGCTGAATTCTGGATAGCATTGGGTGGAAAGGCCCCCTATGCCAGTGACAGGAGGTAATTATTATAGATGGCAGCAACATCCCTTTTAAGTATTGTGACAAAAATGTGATATTTTTGGCTTTTTTTGCTGAACAACAGAGTCCAATAGTCAAGTATTTACAATGATAAGCACTCAATCCAGGCCCAGAAAGCAAAAAAGAAATATTCAGTATAATAACACATTAACAAGGCCTTCAGGATTCATCCAAAAGGCCCTTTAATCGTATTTTGAACGATTTATAAGCTTACATTAAATCTGCATGGATTATTTTTATATCAAGGTCAGCGGGATATGCCCAGTGCCGTCACAGAGACAGAGAGCAAGAGAAAAGATTATGCTGCTGTTATGACAGAAAGGTTTGTGTCATTTTCAGATTCGAGAGGGAGGAGCCGCTTCACAGTCCCCGGCTGTTCGAATGCTCCAATCAGACGGGTCGCTTTAAGATGACTGAGGTGGATGACTTCGCCCAGTCTGACCTGGATGAAGAGGATGTTATGCTGCTGGACACCTGGGAGGAGGTGAGAGGACAAAGGAAGAATGTGAAGCTCACTGCGCGTATTTCTGTTCACAGTTAACTCAGCATAAAGACTGAAAATGGGAGCTGAGGGCCTCTGCAGTCAGGTTATATTCTACCCAGTGTTTACACAGCAGACTGATTTGTCTGTCTCTGAATCTTCTCAGCTTTTCTTGTGGATTGGTAACGAGTCCTACGAGTATGAGACCAAAGAGGCGTTGAACAGCGCCCGGGATTACCTGAGAACACACCCAGCTGGACGTGACCCTGACTCACCCATCGTCTTTGTCAAACAGGGATATGAGCCGCCCACTTTCACCGGCTGGTTCAACGCATGGGATCCTCACAAGTGGAGCGTGAGTTTAATAGTTTCTCTTTGATCTCCCTGGGATCCCTTAGAGAGAAGTATTAATAATAAACTAATCCAGCGTGATCAAGGTATTACAAATTGCCATTACATTATAGACTACTGATGATCTAAAAGAGCCACAAATATCACATGAATCCTTTGAATGCGATTGTTTGAATTAATCATCTCAGAAACTGGGGACAGCATACACACACATGTGAGTCAATCAATGGATTGCTTGAAGATGATGAAGGCCCTGCATGATTACTAACTTTTACTAATTACTAATCTTGCTTCACTTGATCTTCTCAACAGGGAGGCAACTCCTATGAGGAGATGAAAAAAAAGCTGAGTGATGCAGCATCTATCTCACAGATCACTCTAGTAAGTAGCTGACACTGATCCTTATGCCGACTGACTAAATGTACAAATATAATTGATGCAACACCTACTAGCATCTTTAGTGTCATACATAATTATGTCACTAATCTGTGAATCTCTGCATCTCAGATGTTTTATCAGTTTCCTGCAAAACTGCATCATTCAGTAAAACTTCTCTGTCATGCCTGCAGGACCTGCAGAACACTAAGTTGAACAAAACTCCTGTCAGGGGAGGTGGGGGTGGTTACAGGGCACCAGGGGGCCCTGTAACTTCTCCGCCACCCAACAAGGCCCTCTTCCAAGATGAAACTAATTGGTTCCCCAGACCCTCCAGTCCCACAAGACCCCAGTCTGCTATGTCCTCCTCCTCTGATTCCTCTTCTGGGGCTGTTAATGTTGGGGGGTACCTTGACCCTGAACTCCTCGTCAACAAGTCTCCCAGTGAGCTACCGGAAGGAGTGGACCCCACCCAAAAAGAGGTGTGTATAGAAGTTTGAGTGTAAAATGGTAAAAAACAGTGTGTGTTAACTAAAGTTCTTTTTTAGGGCATTGATTAATCCCCTTAAAATTCATGTGTGTTCATGACAATTACATATTTAGAAGTTTTTAATGAAAATAATCCCTTTATGCCATAAAAAATGCTTAGATTTGCCCCATTTTACCTGCAGCAAAAAGGATTCTGGTTCCTTTGGTTTTTGTGGCTGTCTTTGTCTTTGACTAGTTAACAAGGTTAAAAGCAATATTTTCATCAGAGGGGAGTCTTTAATCGCACTGAAGCTGCATTAATGTCCAGTAACATAAATAAAGCTATTTTAATCTTCTAGGTTTAGGCAAACTGACAACCGAAAAGGTCACTGAACGGCCACAAATGGATGCAAAATGACTACAGAGAGATTAAAAGTGACTGCAGAGCCACATTAAATGCTTCTGGGGAAAATATGAACAACCACAAAGGGACACAAAATAGCTGCAACGAGACAATGTGGTGCTTTCCATGAAAGGGTGGGAGCCTTTTCCATTGTCTGTGCCTAGAGGCCTATTGCTTTTTATAAAGCATGCTGGTGTAACAGTGCTCTGTGTACAGTAGAGGTCAGTCTAACTGTTTCCCAACCTCTGCGCTCTGATTGGCAGGATTATCTGTCTGATCAGGACTTTGAGAACCTGCTTGGTACAAATCGCACAGACTTCCATCGTCTGCCAAAGTGGCGTCAGAATGACTTGAAGAAGAAAGCAGGACTCTTCTGAGAGGGACTCTCCAGACTGTCTACTGAGAAATCTACTTGTAAACCAAAAAATAAGGACGTATTTTAGCTTTTGCCCTACAAGGTAATATTTTGTTTAAAAAATAAATAAATTAACATCCCAAGTTATTCAAATGTTAAGAATGGTATTTATAATTATGAATATAACTTTAAAAAAAATAATTTAAAGGACATGACTAATATTTCTATGATTTTTTTTAATTGTTCTGCTTTATATTTATCTGTATTTTATTTTTTCATTTTATGTTGATCGTACTGTGCTACAGGTTTCTTAGCACTGCCTTTTCTAAATCAGTGCAATGAATAAACACAGAAAACCATCAGTCGGGGACTCGGGGAGTGGTTTAATTCACAAGCTAGTGTAATTGTGTGACTTTAAAAATGTTGTAGAACAATGGATGATACAAATAAATGAGGATACAAAATATTAGAACTTGTTTCAAACACAGAGACATACACAGTAAATTTGACTCCTCATATTATGTTTCTATTTTAAGGATAAAATCTTATGTACAACACTTGGAGACTCATATTTAAGGCACATAATGAAAGGACAGAAGCACATAGATTTACATGTAGCTGTTTCTCTCAATGAAAAAAAAAAAGTGATAGCCGACTGTTACAGACATCTGTGATCAATGTTCTTATGGCATCAACATGGACAAAGTATAAATCAGTGTGGTCCAGTCTTATGAGTGTCCCATAAAACCTCTGGGAATCTAGAAAAATTATAGTAAAGTTGTAAAAATTACATAGTCAGTAATCTTAAGCTGGAATTGACACAAAACACATCAATTCTACAGAGAATGCTGAATATAGTTTGCATTCATGGTCATTTTAAAAGCCCACCACCAAACTGTTTTAAAAAAATAAAATCATACAGTGACCTGTAAGTGTCAGACACTTGTGAGTCAGCAGCTGTGGCATGTGAAAGCAAATTAAATTTGCTGTTAAAAAAAAAAAAAAAAAGAAAAAAAGACTGACATTATTTAGCTTCTTTTTTAAAGTGGACAAATTCCATTAGTGTTTGCAAAACAAACTGTTCCTGTCAGGAAGTTTGTTTTTTCTTTTCGTTCTTTTTTCCACGTGTTTGTCTACTGGGCATCAACGAGCATGAGATGCACAAACAGACTGGCCGAGCTGATGACGTCGCCTCTCTTGGTGAGCAGCGGGACATGGCGATATCCTGGAAAACAGGAAGTAAGCTTGAGCTTTGTCAGCAGAGGAGAGAACTACTTCATAAAATGTGGCCGAACAAAGGAAACCAATAAAGCTTAAAATTGTTAGTCATGGTAAACTGAGCTGTTACAGTTCATACAGAGAAATTAAATAAGGGCAACAAGGATGTTTAAGGTGGAATTACAGAAGACAATAAGGGGATAATGACGCACATCAAAAAAAACCCAAAGCTGTCAATAAGCAATGAATGTTTTTATAGCCTCTATTCACATGTTAGTATATGTTTAATAGTTTAACACTTTGATTTTTTTTAATTATGGCGACAACCATTTCAAGCAGCCTCATAGAATTGCAGATTATTGCCAACACTGAGGAACTATTAATTTCTCGCGTTCAGTTCATCAAACCTTTGCACTCTCTTACCGTTCTGTGCACTGGTGAGTGGCAGACAGTACTGCCCAATAAAATCATTCTGGGATGCTGTGTCATGGTCCTCCACCACAAATCGCACCAAGGCAAGCTCAGGCACACTGATGGCAAACAGGAATCTTTCATTCCACGTGGGGTTGAATCCTGCAGGGATTTATTACAGTTTTTCTTTTATTCTCTTCTAAACTATTTGACCAGTAAGTGCATGTAACGTATACTTTCACATCTAACGCTCACCATTGTTATCAATGTAGTTTGTCTCTTTGCTGCCATTATCTGCTTGGACACCGTGGATCTCCACCCTCACTAGAGGATCCACAATGGATTTGTTTTTGTGTTTGTCCCTGTTGACTTTAGGTAACTGCTGAGCCGAGATCACCTGTTGTATTATGAGACAAAAATGCACACACCGGGTCACGTAACAATCCAAATACAGACTAAATTCAGATTTCATCAGACATCCACGACATGATATGCGTATTCCACGGCACCCATCGGTGTTTTCACTGCTGGCACGCTGATGACTTGATCTCTTTGTATGTGCACAAAGATCCATCAAATCAGGGATCCTCAAATCCAGGCCTCAAGGGCCGGTGTTCGGTGTGTCTCTGCTTCAACACACCTGAGACAAATATGGAAGTCATTAGCAGGACTCTGGAGAACTTGACTGAATACCGCGGAGGTAATTCAGCCATTTGATTCAGGTGTGTTGATCAGGGACACATCTAAAACCTGCAGGACAGCGGACCTCGAGGCCTGGATTTGAGGATCCCTGCATTAAATGCTACTGTTTTTTTGTGTGGATTATGATTAATCATACAAAATTGTACTTGTAAAAGCACTGACACAGTAGAAAAAAAAAAATTAAAATTCACCCTTTTTTTTTTTTTTTTTTAAACAATTTAAGAGAATGGCGTGGTGGTTAGCACTGTTGCCTCACAGCAAGAAGGTCCTCCTATCCCACCTTGGCCCGGGCCTTTCTGTGTGGAGTTTGCATGTTCCCCCCGTGTTTGCGTGGGTTTTCTCCCAGTACTCCAGTTTTCTCCCACAGACCAAAGACACTTACTGACAGGCAGTTTCTAGGGTTAAGTTAATTGGTGATTCTAAATTGCCCATAGGTGTGAATGTGAGTATGAAAGTCTCTGCATTAGCCCTGTGACAGGTGGGATAGGCTCAAGCCTTTCTACTCTCCATCCTCATCCTCCTTGATCTGAGTGCAGCCTTTGACACCATCTCCCACAACATCCTCCTCAATAGATTTATCTTCCATTGGCATCACCCACACCCCCCTTGACTGGTTTCAATCTTATCTCACAGGCCGCACTCAGTTCATCCGACTTAAGTCTTTCAAATCACACCCCTCCCCTGTTACCACAGGTGTGCCTCAGGGTTCTGTCCTGGGGCCCCTCCTCTTTATTACTTATCCTCTTCCCCTTGGCAAGATCTTTCGTAAACTTTGTATTAATTTTCACTGCTTCGGGGATGACACACAGCTCTATTTATCCACCAAACCTAAGTCGTCACTCCCACCCTCCTCCCTCACCACCTGCTTGTCTGAAATCATATCTTGGTTCACCACAAACTTTCTTAAATTAAACAGTGATAAAACTCAGTTCCTTCTTGTCTGAACAAAGTCCATTCTATTGAAAGACAACAGTTTCTCACACACAACTGACAGCTCCTCAGTCTCCCCCTCCCCTCAGGTTAAGAGTCTGGGTGTCATCCTTGACAGCACTCCATCTTTCCGCTCCAATATCAGCAATATTACTTTGACTGCATACTTTCATCTCCAAAACATTAATCGTCTCCGCCCCTCCCTCTGCCCAAATACTCCATCCTTGTCCATAGTCTTGTTAACTCCTGTATTGATTATTGTAATTCTTTTCTATTTGGCCTCCCTCTCAAATCCCTCCATAAGCTTCAAATGGTTCAAAATTCAGCCACTCGCATTATCACTAAAACCCCTTCATTTCACCACATCACCCCAGTCCTACAGCAACTGCACAGGGTCCCAGTTCAATTCAGAATACTTCTAAATACATTCAAAGCCATCCGCAACCTGGTCTCTCCCTATCTATCTGATCTTCTCAAGGCCTCCTTCTCCTGTTTCCTTCGTTCGTCTTCTTCCATCTGTCTTACTGCACCCCCTGCCCGCTTCAGCACCATGGGGAATAGAGCTTTTTCTTGCTCTGCTCCCCGACTGTGGAACTCTCTCCCACCTGACATCCGTATTATCGATTCTCTCCCTGTCTTCAAAGCACAACTCAAAACGAACCTGTTTAATACAGCCTACTTACTTTAGTTCCCAGGTCATTTGAATTCTATTTCTTTTGTGTGATTAGTGTTTTTGTTTTATTCATTCTGTAAAGTGGCCTTGGGTGTTTGAAAGTTGCTTACAAATAAAATGTATTATCATTTTTCTTGTTGTACACAGCCATCTTGAAATTCCTTCAAATTTAAAAAAGGAAATTTCACAGTTTGACCTCTAAGGAATGCATCTTTTTAGGTTTAACTCCCACCATGATATGAAAGAGCTTCTTCTTTAGCCACGGCCCTTCGGTAAGTGAGTTAGGGTCAAACTGAGAGGACAGACTTCTCTGAAACTCAGGTTTGAGGACGTAGCCACAGCAGCCATTTGGCCGAAACCGTCCCTGGTTTAAATGCATTTCCTTGGAGGCAGTCTGGAAGTTCAACGCCACTAAAAACAAATCAAAGAGAATAAAATCATTTTTGGGAGGTGGGGGTGTGGTGCATAGACTTTTGTTATGCTGTATGTTGTCCATTGGCGCATACCTATCTGACACCCAGCATTCCACATGGGAACTGGGTTATAGTTGGAGGAATCTGTTCTGGAGCCGGCAGGGTAGATCCTACTGAGTTTATCCATGTTGTGATGAATGAAGGCAGTAGCTTCAAGAACACGTGAAAAAAAAATTATTTTTTTTTATAGCAATAGTGATGTGATAGTAAGTGCAGGTAAATGCAGTGCTCGTTTACCTGAGGTCTCAGCGAGGTGGAATGCTTTACTCTCCTTGAAGGATGACATTTCATAGAAGGCCTGGTTGTCTCTGGCATGTTCAAAGCCATTAAAATGGACACTCTTACAGTAGATGACAATGTCTGACAGCTCTCTGGCAAGTTTGATCTTTGTTTTCTGAAACAAGGAAAGACACGGATGAGCATGAAAGCTGAAACTAAAAATAGTTGTTTAAATTTTTTTTAAATGAGTAAGAAGCCTTTGGCACACCTTTGGTTTCGGTTTTTCGGAATTCTCCTTGCACTCTGCTGCCTCGTCCTCCTCAGACACAGTCTCGTCCTCTACAACTTGGTTATTGGTGAAGACTGCATCCAGTTTGTTCAGTCGTTTTCCCTTGATGAGGATCTTTCCCTTTAGTGCCTGCAAAGAGACAAAATATGTTATCTTATGCAATTTCTAAAACTTAAAAAACACACTGTGCAGTAATATGGAAAACAAAATTGCATTCCTTCATGCTGTAAGGCACATATTTTAATTCGTAGCAAAAGGAATTGACAGTCACACCCTCCAAACAGCCAATGACAGAATGGGAGAGATAATGCATGGTTTAAATTTCTTTTGACACTGACAATGCTACAGGCAGCCACCTTGTGAGTGCTATATTTCAAATATTTATACACTGCTTAAAAAAAATAAAGGGAACACAAATAACACATCCTAGATCTGAATGAATGAAATATTCTCATTGAATACTTTGTTCTGTACAAAGTTGAATGTGCTGACACTAAAAATCACACAAAAATCATCAATGGAAACCAAATTTATTAACCAATGGAGGCCTGGATTTGAAGTCACACACAAAATTAAAGTGGAAAAAAACACACTACAGGCTGATCCAACTTTAATGTAATGTCCTTAAAACAAGTCAAAATGAGGCTCAGTATTGTGCGTGGCCTCCACGTGCCAGTATGACCTCCCTACAATGCCTGGGCATGCTCCTGATGAGGTGGTGAATGGTCTCCTGAGGGATCTCCTCCCAGACCTGGACTAAAGCATCCGCCAACTCCTGGACAGTTTGTGGTGCAACGTGACGTTGGTGGATGGAGCGAGACATGATGTCCCAGATGTGCTCAATCGGATTCAGGTCTGGGGAACGGGCAGGCCAGTCTGTAGCTTCAATGCCTTCATCTTGCAGGAACTGCTGACACACTCCAGCCACATGAGGTCTAGCATTGTCCTGCAATAGGAGGAACCCAGGGCCAACCGCACCAGCATACGGTCTCACAAGGGGTCTGAGGATCTCATCTCGGTACCTAATGGCAGTCATGCTACCTCTGGCGAGC